>ML827438.1:22551-40771 GCA_009831015.1 Picea engelmannii | reverse complement strand
TGTCATAGCTTTTGCTTTTCAATATATCGACACTTTGTCCCAAGTTTTGTATATCATTTTGTTTATGGTTTAGTATTACTTTGTTATCTAAATCACATGCATATGATATAATTTCTTATTGTTATACATATCTTGTTCCTTCCAAAGAAATAAAGAACATAAAAGTTGTTGATTCATTTTATGAATGATAGCTTTGTCTTCTTCGTAGGCTGAATTGTTATATAAGTTTTCTGCATAATAGGTTTCCCTTATTGCAGAGATTTATCATCAGAAAACTGTTATGATTTCTTTTATGTCTTGTTTGTCCTGTAACATACTTCAAGAAGCAGTATAGCTGATTGTTTTCGAGAGGCTTAAGGACTAAATGGTGTGAATTTCTTCCTCCAACCAGCTTAAGAAGTCATCTTACACAGGGCAGACTTGGAGCGTTTCCAGGTCAATTAGTTAGATATTTATTGTTTCAATTAAGTAGTTTAATGTAGATGTAATCTTAGTTAGATTTATATTAGATTGTTTTATTTCAGTAATATATATTAGATTGTTTAATTTCAGTTAGCTTTCTTTCTGTTTCATAAATACAAAAAATCAAAAAGAGATCCTTGGCTGTCTCAGGGCAGCGAACACATGAGTTTTGCAGGTTTTAATCAAATCTGTGGGTTGTTCATAGTGTACATTTGTAAATAGGAAATATCATAATTGATAATTAAGTAGTTGATTTGAGTTATTATAATCATAATTAGTATCTTGTATATATAATAGTTAGTAGTTTATAGTTAGATTAGTGTAGTTAGTTTAGTTTGCTTTATTAGTTTCTAGTTTCCCTATAGATTTCTTAGCTCAAATCACTTCTCTTTGGTTTCCATACGAGACCTTAGAGCGGCCAAAAGAGCCGTTAAACTCATCAGGGTGGTCCATTCCAAACGGCTTGGGTTATTTAGACAACCCCGGACTGGTTCCACTCTCCCAGTTGACGGACAATCAATCTCGCCCGTCAACAAGTCTGAGAAGGAAGAGTGAATGAGTTGCAATTGTTTCTCTAATTGAGCCAGAAAATTCCTGCAAGGAGTGCAGTCGAATTGTCTGCAAGGAGTGCGTTGACAGAAGGGTTCAATTAGAGATAGCTTTTGTTCTCATTTCCTCAAATTTGCAGTTAAGCACAGTTCCATGCAAGGAGTGCGCAGGCCAGGCAGAAGCCTCAAGGTTGCGAACCTGAGTAAGGAATTGGAAGACTGTTGTTGCAGGTGTGCGCAGAGTTGAGGAACTTCAACACTCAGTCAAGGTTGAAGGGTCGCCGTAAGGATTGCGTGCAAAGAGTTCTCTTTTTCTAAGAGACTTGAAGACATGGAAAATCTCCGGAAGGATAGGCCTCTGAGTTGTTGAAGAACATCTTAGACAAGTGAGACTTGAAGTTGCAAGGGTGTCGCAAGTTGGCAAGTAGGTGAGCAAATCTCGTGAAGAGATATTTAGTCATCCCATGGATTTACGAAGGGAAGAACGGACGGTCGAAATCCTTTGAGGAAATTTTGCAAAGTTTCGTGGACCGTTGGATCTTACGAAGGTGCAGGGAGGTTACCGTGTAAGTGTGGAAGAGGTTCGGAGCTCAGGAGGGGGCAGAGCCGTCGATTACAAGTCGTAAGGACCGTCAGATCTACATGTTGTGTCATGTATCAGAGATTCACGAGTCGAAGCTCCAAGTTTTTGAAACGTGAATTGCGATATAGCGATCAACGATATCTCGATGAGCCCAGAACCATCCATCAGTGGGGACACGTGTTAGACGATCCAGAGGAGTCGGGGTTCGGCGCATCGAGGGTCTTGAGGACGAGATACTCAGACAGTTTGGAATCACGATCTATGATATCTCGATGGGAGAGTTGTGTGGGCCATAGTAGGAGCTAGTGGAGGACAGGTGGCACAGTATCGGGGATCGGGAAAAGGAAAAACCCAAAAACTTTGGCATCAGGATTTGCGATCCCATGAATTCCAAAGTCTCGATAAGGTGACGGGACCATTGAATAGTCAACCCACAAGTGCATCGGAGTATCGACACATCGGGGTTCAGAGTTCAGAAATTCCATTTGTTTGATGTAGCAAGTAGCGATTTCCCAATAGGGAGAACTCTGATAGCAAGGGAGAAAGTCCACGTTGAATCACGTTGGATTTCGGGGAATCGTGAGGCACAAAACACACAACCATAGGATTCATGAAATCGCGAAGTCTGATTTCCCGATCATTAAGGGAGATCAGTGGAAGAGTTGTTGTGGGTAAGGAAAATTCCCGATAGGGAATTAGAAGAACATTGGAGTTCTTCGGGCCGTGAGTAATAGAAGATCCTATGTGAGAGGCGTGCTCTGAGGAGTGCAGCTACGCCAGTGTGGTATCAGAGCCGAGGAAGACTCTTTTCTTTCTGTAGAAAGAGGGAAGAAGATTTGCCATGCTGTCGAGGAGAGAAAGGCAATCACCTGATCCAGAGGATAGGGAGGTGTGAAGAAGAGAGAGGTAGGTAACTAATCCAGAAATGGAGAGACAAATGCGTGATCTCCGAGCAAGACTTGAGGACATGGAGACAACACAGAGACACACAACTAGTGCAGGGGATCTTAGTGATTCTGAGATTGAAATTGAGGCTGAACGCGAAGAAGAAGTTGCATCCGAGGATGCAGCAAATGAACGCCTAATTAAATCTATTGCCAGAATTGGTGCAAAGGCGAAGATGGACATTCTAGTTTACGAGGGAAATCTGGATGCGGAGGAGCTACTAGATTTGATTAGAGCTCTGGATACATACTTCGACTATGAAGATGTCGAAGAAGACAAGAAATTCAAGCATGTTGTCACGTGCTTGAAGGGACACGAAACCTTATGGTGGGACAAGCTACAAGTAGATAGACGCTGCAAAGGCAAGCAGAAGATCAAGAGTTGGGATCGAATTATTGCAAAGATAAAGGCAAAGTTCATCCCGAAATATTATCAAATTACTCTATTCAGGAGAATGCAAAACCTAAGACAAAAGCTGATGACAGTGAACGAATACACTGAGGAATTCTATCGACTGAAAATTAGAGCAGGTCATCGGGAGAGCGATGATGAGAAGGTTGCTAGATATCTGAATGGTCTGAGATATGACATTTAGGATGAATTGAGAATGGTAACCATCCGAATGGTAGAGGATTCTTATCATATGGCTCTGAAAGAAGAGGAGAAGCTGAGCCGAAAGCAAGGTCAGCGAGGGTGAGGCAGAAGTCAGCCCAGAGGCAAGGCAATTGCCCAGGACAAATACTAGAAGCCCAAGGAGGAATGGAAGAAACCTCAGGGTAAGATTGAGAGAGGTGGAACCTCATAGAGAGGGCCATATGTTGAACAAATAAGGAAGCATACAGAGCAGAGAGGAGATTATGCTGATGGAAACACATTTCCTCATACCAAAGGTAGAGGAAGAGGAAGAGGTGGAGTAATCACTTGCTTCACATGTGGAAAGAATGGTAACAAGTCTTACAAGTGTCCAGAGAAAAAGAAGGACATTGGGGAAGCTCACATCACTGAAGCGCAGAGGTGGGATATTGAGGCTGAAGATGTTGAAGGTGGAAGATCACTTATGATGCGAAAAGTCCTTTTAACACCCGAGAAGGAGGTGGAAAGTTCAGTCCAAAGGACCAGACTTTTTCGAACAGCTTGCAAGACCAAGGACAGGGTGTGCAAGGTCATCGTAGATAGTGGTAGCATGAATAATCTCGTTTCAACCGATATGGTAGAGAAGTTGGAGCTGGAGATGACTGATCATCCGAGCCCATATAGAGTTTCATGGCTACAGAAGGGACACCAGGTAACTGTTACTAAACAATGCTTGGTTGAATTCAAAATAGGTGGATACAATGATAATATTATGTGTGATGTTATTCCCGTGGATGTTTGTCATTTATTGTTGGGTAGACCATGGCAATATGAAAGAAATGTGGTTCATGATGGGAGGATGAACACATATACCCTGGAGAAAAATGGGAGAACTCATATGTTGCTTCCAATAAAGGATAAGGAGGTGAAACTGGAAGTAAGCAACATAGTACTTCTCATGAGTGGGAAGGAACTTCTTACAGAGGTTAAGAAGAAAGAAGATCCACAATTCTTTGTGGTCAGGAAACCGAGGATTGTTCTGACTAGCACAAGAGTGGATGATTTACCAGGGGAGGTTCAGGAACTGCTGGAAAAGTTCACTGACATCATAGTGGACGAATTACCTCATTCGTTACCATCGATGAGGAGTGTGAGTCATCATATAGACCTCATACTAGGAGCCAGTTTTCCGAATAAAGCCACGTATAGGTTGATGCCGCAAGAAAATGAGGAGGTCAAGGAGTAGGTCCAGGAGCTATTGGACAAGGGGTTAGTCAGGGAAAGCTTGAGTCCATGTGTTGTTCCAACAGTACTCAGTCCAAAGAAATATGGAGGTTGGAGAATGTGTACCGAATCAAGGGAAATCAATAAGATAACCATCAGGTACAGATTTCCATTTCCGAGAATGGATGATTTAATGGATTGCCTGAGTGGGGCAAAGTATTTCTCAAAGATTGATTTGAAAAGCGGATATCACCAGATTCGCATGAGAGAAGGCGATGAGTGGAAGACAACATTCAAGACAACCGAAGGTTTGTATGAATGGCTTGTTATGCCATTTGGGTTGACAAATGTGCCAAGTACCTTTATGAGGTTGATGAATGAAGTCCTGAGGGAATTCATCGGGAAGTTTTTCATCGTATATATGGATGACATACTGATTTACAGTAAATAAGAGGCTAAACATTTGAATCATTTGGCCATTGTGATGCGGAAGCCACAACAGGAGAAGTTGTTGATAAATATGAAGAAGTCCTCATTCATGAAGACAGACCTCATTTACTTGGGGTTTGTTATTTCAGCTAATGAGTTGAGAATGGATCCAGATAAAGTAGAAGTGATCAAGAATTGACCATCACCAAGAAATATTTTTGAGGTGAGGAGTTTTCATGGTTTGGCTAGTTTCTACCGGAAGTTCATCAGAAATTTCAGTGGGATCAGTGCAGCAATGATGGATATAGTGAAGAAGCGGAATAAGTCTTTTCATTGGACAACGAAGGCTAAGAAGAGCTTCAATCTGTTGAAGCGGAAGATCACGGAACAACCAGTGTTGGTGTTGCCAGATTTCCTGAAGACATTTCAGGTGAAATGTGATGCAAGTGGTTTTGCCATAGGAGCGGTCTTGAGCCAGGAAGACAGACCAGTTGCATATTTTAGTGAGAAGCTGGATGAGGCGAAACTAAAATACTCCACATATGATAAAGAATTCTATGCTATCATACAGGCACTAAAGAAGTGGAGGCATTACTTGATCCCAAAAGAATTTGTTTTATATAGTGATAACCACGCATTACAATTTGTGACTCAATAGGAGAAGTTGAATCAGAGACATGTAAAATGGGTAGAGTATATGCAAAAATTCACTTTTGTGATTAAACATATTTCAGGTACTGCTAACAAAGTGGTTGATGCTTTGAGTAGGAAATGTTTGTTGATACAGGAGTTCAAAGTCAAAACATTGGGTTTTGATGATCTCAGGGACATGTACAGACATGATCCATACTTTAAGGAGACGTACGAGGTAGCTGAGAATCCAATTCTCAGGGATAGAAGCCAGTGGATAGAGTACATGATCAAGGAAGGGTTGTTTTTCAAAGGCAATCAATTGTGTATTCCAAATTGCTCCATGAGGGAGAATCTGCTGAAGAAGAAATACACCAGAGGATTGGTAGGGCATTTTGGCCATGATAAGACATTCGCGAAGCTGAGTGAGTCATAATTTTGGCCAGGGAGGCGGTCAAAGGTCAAGAGGTTTGTGGAAAGGTGCAATATTTTTCAACACGTGAAGGGGAGGAAGCAGAATGCAGGATTTTATCAGCCATTGCCCATACCAGAGAGGCCATGGGAGCCGATAAGCATGGATTTTGTATTGGGGTTGCCAAAGACACAAAGAGGTGTTGATTCAATCTTTGTGGTCATGGATAGGTTTTCTAAGATGGCACACTTTATCCCATGCCAGAAAACTAGCAATGCGACTCACATCACAAATCTGTTTTTCAAAGAGGTCATTCGACTTCATGGGTTGCCGAAAAGTATAGTTTCGGATAGAGACACCAAATTCATAGGGCATTTTTGGAGGACCTTATGGAAGAAGATGGGGACTAATTTATCGTTTATTTTGGCTTATCATCCTCAAACAGATGGACAAACAGAAGTGGTGAACAAAAGTCTGGGGGATTTGCTGAGGAGCTTGGTGACAGAGTACCATAGCCAGTGGGACAATATATTACCATAGGCAGAGTTTGCATACAATGACTCAGTAAATCAGAGCACAGGAAAGAGTCCATTTTAGATTGTGTATGGCATGTAGTCGAGAGGAGTTTCTGAACTGAAGGATTCAAAACAGATTTCTACTAGCAGTGCTAGTGCCGAGGAATTCACTGAGGTGATGAAGGAACTTCACAGTCAAGTGAAGGAGCGGTTGCTAAAATCAAACCAGGAGTATAAGCGCAGAGAAGACCAGTAGAAGAGACAACTTCAATTTGAAGTTGGTGATCTAGTTCTGGCACGTTTGAGAAAAGAAAGGTTCCCGAGAGGAACATATAATAAACTAAAAATGAAGAAAATCGGACCATGCAAGGTCTTGAGAAAATTTGGGGAAAATTCTTATGAGATCGAGTTACCCGATGGGATCAGAATATCTCTGATATTCAATATCACAGACTTATACCCATATAGATCTAGAGAAGCAGAGACGGGAACTGAGCAGCCAGTGATCGAGTGGATGAAGCAGATGCTAGTTGTAGCGAAGCCGCAAATGGAATACATACTGGACAAGAAAGTAGGTAAGAAGACCAGGAGGAAAGAATACTATGAGTATCTGGTCAAATGGAAGGGCCACCCAGTGGAAGATGCTAGCTAGGAGACTAAGACAGAAATACAGAAGCATGGACAGACCGTGCAGAAGATCATGGACAGGAGCCCATGAAATTTTTCAAGCAAGAGAGTATGATGCAGGAGCATCGCCAACTCATCAAGCGAGCCAGCGCAGAAGCGGGAGACAGCTGGACAAGCCAGCAAATTTCTTTTTGAATTCACCTTGAAACTGTTGCACGAACATTAATGAAAATTTAATGAGGTGCACTTTGTATAATGTAATGGACCTTGAGCGGATAACTCTCATCCTTTAGTATATAGATGACATTTAATTTAGTTAATGATGGTAGATAGGATTTTAATTCATAGATTAGACAATTTTAGAAAGAAAGAGGGAAAAGGGATATAGACATCCTCATTGTATCATTGTAAAATAATTTTTCAGAAGCAGGAAGAGAAAGAGAAAGCAGAGAATTGTATGAAGAACACCCATGTACAGGAATTTGAATTAATAGAATAAAGCTTTGATTTGAATTCGTGGTTTGTGTTGTTTCTCTGTGTATTGATGTTATGCTCATGAATGTTTGCTTCCTTTCATGCATTTGCTTTTATATTCTATGTATGTGATTTCATAGTGGAATTGAAGTCTGAAAAGGAAGAGTGAATGAGTTCAAATTGTTTCTCTAATTGAGCCAAAAAATTCCTACAAGGAGTGCAGTCGAATTGTCCGCAAGGAGTGCGTTGACAGAAGGGTTCAATTAGAGATAGATTTTTTTCTCATTTCCTCAAAGGTACAGTTAAGCACAGTGTCGTGCAAGGAGTGCGCAAGCCAGGTAGAAGCCTCAGGGTTGTGAACCTGAGTAAGGAATTGGAAGACTACTGCTTCAGGTGTGCACAGAGTCGAGGAACTTCAACACTCAGTTGAGGTTGAAGGGTCACCACAAGGAGTGCGTGCAAAGAGTTCTCTTTTTCTAAGAGACTTGAAGACATGGAAAATCTCAGGAAGGATAGACCTCTGAGTTGCTGAAGAATAGCTGAGACAAGTGCGACTTGAAGTTGCAAGGGCATTGCAGGTTGGAAAGTAGGTGAGCAAGTCTCGTGAGGAGACATTTAGTCATCCTGTGGATTTATGAAGGGAAGAACGGATGACCGAAATCCTTTGAGGAAATTTTGCGAAGTTCCATGGACCGTTGGATCTTACGAAGGTGCAGGGAGGTTACCGTGTAAGTGTGGAAGAGGTTCAGATCTCAGGAGGGGGCAGAGTCGTCGATTACAAGTCATAAGGACCGTCAGATCTACACGAGGTGTCGTATATCGGGGATTCGCAAGTCGAAGCTCCAAGCTTGTGCAACGTGAATTGTGATATCACGATCCATGATATCCCGATGAACCCAGAATCGTCCATCAGTGGGGACACGTGTCAGACAATCCAGAGGAGTCGGTGTTCAGTGCATCGGGGGTCTTGAGGATAAGATACTCAGACAGTTTGGAATCGCGATCCGCGATATCCCGATGGGAGAGTTGTGTGGGCCACAGTAGGAGCTATTGGAGGACAGGTGGCACGGTATCGGGGATCAGGAAAAGGAAAAACCTAAAAACTTTGGCATCATGATTCGTGATCTCGTGAATTTCGAAGTCCCGATAAGGTGAGGGGACCATTGAATAGTCAACCCACACGTGCATCGGAGTATCGACACATTGGGGTTTGGAGATCAGAAATTCCATTTGTTTGACATAGTGAGTAGCGATTTCCCAATAGGGAGAACTCCGATAGAAAGGGAGAAAGTCCTCGTTGACTCACGTCGGATTTCAGGGAATCGTGAGGCACAAAACACATGACCATAGGATTCACGAAATCATGAAGTCTGATTTCCCGATCATTAAGGGAGATCAGTGGAAGAGTTGTTGTGGGTAAGGAAAATTCCCGATAGGGAATTAGAATAAAATTAGAGTTCTTTGGGCCGTGAGTAATAGAAGATCCTATGTGAGCGGCATGCTCCGAGGAGTGCAGCTGCACCAGTTGGACACAACTACCACACTTAGAGGGGAGGGTGAATGAGTGTGGGTATATTTTCCCCAAAACTTCCCTCTTACACAAAAACTTTTTAGTTAACATTCAACTTTTTCTCATTACTCATTTCTGTCATTTATAATAAGTTAGATGTGAATACATATCGGCAACATATCATCAACAAATCATATCCACAAGGAACACAAAGAACACAATATGTATGTACAATTTTTCTTTTTGTTATGGACTTCAATCCGGGGGTTTTTAAGCAACAACTGAATAGAGTACAACTCTACAAGAGAAAAAAACATATATGTAATATGCATCTTACATTATCAACACCAACTGATATGAGGCAACAATCCTCAACAGATATCAATCTGTCAACATAAACAAGTGCATCAACCATGCACCAACCTGTGCCAAACAACCTGTAATCAACATGTACAATAAACAAGTGCATCCAACCATGTACCAAGTATATACCAATCATGTGTCAAATAATAATCAACAATGAATCATCAGTATGTACCAACATCATCAACTATACACCTCATGTATGTGCCAACTCATCAACTTCTTGTCTCAACCATGACTAGTTTTGGATTAGTCAACAACCCCAACTTGAAATAATCATAACTTTGTACCTATAATGAATAAATATCTGAAAATGATATACAATTTTATTTAGTTTGTTTTATAAAATTCCTCTAGGTGGCACTACTTGGAACCTCTCAAAAAAGGCATTATAGAAAAAATGGCATACCTTGTTGAATTCTAACTTATTCTAGAGAGCGACCTTGTAGAGCGTGGCCAACACAAAATATTCATTGAATTGATCTGAAACTGTTAAAAAAAATACTAAAGACTGTACCCTAACCAACACATTTGGTCTCACTAAATTTGTATCTATTAGGAATAAGTTATGACATTTTTACCCGAAACTCTTGTTTTTTACTAGTTTCAGGACTAGTCACATACCCTATTTTACACAGAGAGTAACTCCAAAAATACAATGACCCACAAGTTGAATTTTTTAACACATATACTTAGGTATGTTTTCTCAAAGAAATAGCGATTTCATGGTCTGAATAATTATAGAAAAATATTTATGGCGAAAATTGTGAGATGACCTATAAATAACATACCTTAGAAAGCACCATCAAAAGAATTTATCCTTCCTTGCATTTCAACCTTCTTTTATTCACCTTTCCTTAGCAATTCGGCTTAGATATCCTTGGTTAAATCATAAACATATAGATATTCAATATTCTCAAGTGTGTTTTAAAATGAGAGATCCTTGCCTCTTATTTATACTCTCATGTAGCTTCCTTAAAAACATTTTCTAGGTCACATTGCCCCACTTTCCTTATTTTAGGGTTAACTCACTTCTAATTTATCCGTTAAATTTATTATTTAAATAATTTATTTTGTATTCACTTTCAATTACAATACACTCATCACTTCACTTTATTATTTACCTTTTAAAATCCCTTAAACCACTTTGACTACTTTGACCTTTTGGGGCTTCTAGATGACATGTGAGGGTCCTCCAACTTCCTAAGGCCATAACTCTCAAACCATGAGGAGTTATGTGATGTTCCACATACCACCATAAATGGCATTACATGTACTATTCATATAGAATAGTATTGTCTGAAAATATATCATATCTCATACCGTTACCCGTAAAACAAACTTGGGTCCATTACCCAAACTTGGGGTCTCCAACTTCTCATGGCCATAACTCTCTAACCATGAGGAGTTATGTGACGTTCTACATACCACCAAAAATGGAATGATAAGAACTATAAATAAAGGATAGTTTAACCAAAAAATTTCTTGATCTTCATATCGTTATTCCATATACAAGCATGGGTCCTCCAACCATTCTTCTAGGATAACTCAATCCGCAAAGCATCATCCTGGGAGGGATTTCACCATAAGGGGACCACTTTCGAGTTCATCCATTTGTGCACCTTATCAATCATTAAAAGACAATAATGATTCATCTATACATTTTTCCAACAATGCATCATATACCAATGAAACCACATTGATCCATCTTCATCATGTATCAATGAAAACTCATTGATCCATCTTCATCATATCAATGAAAACTCATTGATCCATCTTCATCTATGAATTCTCATCAAGGAAAATACATATTATATTGCATCAATCATCAATCATCAATCAATCATCCCTTTGACATCAATCAATCACTTGACATCAATCAATCAAACCATTGGCATCAATGAAAACATGATCCGACACAATCACCTTAGTTATTCTTGGGATAAGTTGAGGATATGACTCCATCCGTTGTGGGATTTCCCTTAGATCCAACATTTAACTTGGATTCGAACCAAAATGAATTGGATGCTTCTTAGCTATCCTTAGAGATAAGGGGGATTCTTCCCCAATATTCTCTCAACAGATCGACGCTCCCTCAAATTTCGCCACAAATCGCTATAGTGCTCTCTGTTAAGAGGACAAGGAGTGCTAGTGCTCCCTGCAAGTGGACAGGGGAGCATTGATCTCCAAAAATTCATTTAATATGATTATTCTTTAAGGTAAAATATTGTAAGCTTTGCCAAATGACATGTTTTCCTCTTCTAACAAGTCTTAGAGGATGTCCCAAGTGTTCCTATGACGTCGTCTGCAATGCGACACATGCGGGACAACAATATGACTTTTGTGACACTTGCAACAATGACAATGAGGCATTATTGAAGTGAGGAATTTTGATGTGTAACAGATTTAGCTCCAAAGTGCGAGGTCAGAAGATGGAAAATCATGAATGAAGTGCTTTGTAGACTTTCAAAGAAATAGTATGGAGTCAAAGAACCTAGTAGAAGCTGCAAACAACCATCAAACAAATGTTATTATATGTTTCAAACCCATGGTAGGCATACCTATTCTTGAGTGATAAAGGACGTTAAGGTATGGATACCACTAAATACACTACGGATCCGTAATAATATTTACATAAGGGTATAGCCACCAAAGATACAATTTTGATCTATAATTCTATGACATGAACTGATCGTAGCCACGAGAAATACACAGTGTATCTACGAGATGAAAAAACATAACCACGGACCAATACAAAGTGGATCTATCTAACAGTATATATATCAACATGCTCAAATAATCTATTTTTGCAGTCTGGGTAAAGAAGATATCAGAGTGAATACTCAACCCAAGGTCTTCGTCCCAATCCCAATGTGGCATGAATCTAGCCATGTGAAAAGATGTTTTGATGTCGAACATGGTAGAAACCACTTGATTACTGGTCATTGAGGTAAATTGTTAATAAGTGAGAGGGAAATCACCAGTGATGTCAAAGACTCCCAAGGTACCCTAGTACAATCGAAAGAATGTGAATAGATGAGTTGAAGTCAAACATTTGTGGAATCATCCGATCATAGGTCAATGATTTAAACCTACTTCCAGAGGTGAGGAGGCCAGACATTGAGGCATGCTGGTCCCGAGGTACTAACTGGTTTCTAAGTCAAATTTCTTGGATAATGTGTTGAAGTCGAAAATAAAATATTCATTGAAGGAGGGCCTTGATGTATCCCTCATCAATGACACAAAACTAACATAGAGATGTAATATGGTGAATCAAATGAGTATGGACTGACATGGGTATTGAAACTGGAAATTTGTGATGGTTGACTCTCAAGGTGGATACTTCCCTTGAACACTGAGGCACAAACATCATAAACGCAACATGGACAAAACTTGATGCAGTGGATACTGTGACTTTTGTCGAGTGACCAAATGGAGTAAAGAAACTCAGAGGATTGGTTCAGTGCAGAGGTTCATTGGATTAAAATGTATGTAAAGAAAATGTGTCATGTTCAAGGGTGACTGTAAGAGTGACTTGTGATGATTCTAAAAAATGGCTTGGCTTGCTTCCTTCAATTTTCCCCCCATCCAGATAAATGAGTACCTCTTCTTGTTTTTACAAGCTCCAGGAGGATAACACATGCTCTATATAACTCACCTTTGGTAAGTTCCTCTTCCTTTGTTTAATGAATTGGAAGAAGTAAGGGTTTGGTCCCATATGGGCCCTTCAATGTGTAATTTTTAATGAGTCCAAAGAAGGAAAACTTGATTCTTTTTCATGTTTAGAGAGTCTGAAAAGAACTTAAAGATGACTCTAGGGTTGTCCTTTTTTGTAATATTAGTATTTGAAGTCCAAAAAAGAGATAAGATGCTAGTTGGGAGATGCCCTTTCAAAACCTTTTAAACGAGTGTGAAAGGAATCAAGATCACTTGACAATATTTTCATGTTTTGAGAGTCTGAAAAGAGCTTAAAGGAGACTCCATGGGTTTCCTTTTTCGTGTAAACTTCACACGTCCGAAAAAGGTATTTCATTCTACTCGATTACACTCGCATGTTTTTTCGAGCATGAGAAAGAACAAAGACCATGCTCATTAGCGCTACAAGGTTAAATGGAAAGATATTACTTCGAGTCCTGCAAGTAATATGCAAATCTGCATCCAAGGTATTAGTGACTCTCCAAAAATATTTTAAAAACCAAAAAGAAACATTGTATTAGCAAAAATTAACCCTATAATAGTAAAATAGGGTTAAAAATCTTATTTACCATTTCATTTTCACCAATTTCTTCTAGCATTGGTATTTTCAACCTCGGAGAGATATTCTCAAGTTGTTGGCATCAGAGTTGTGTTTGATCATTTTCACATATGTCTGGACCAAGTTATTCACTAACCCATTCTAGTCATTTCTCATGGTTTAGAATTGCATTTTAGGTAGTTGTTAGTCTGTACTAGGATACCTAGGAAGCCCTAGGCACTGAACCAGATCGACACTCCCCCAAAGGGGTGAGGAGAGTGTTGATCCTATTTTTGGCACCCTTGTGTGTGTGTGCTAGGGGAGAGCTAGAACCCTATGGATGATCTTAAGGGAGTGTCGATGTAGAACTGCAAAAATTATTTCTATTTATGCTAAAAATACCCAATTTTTTGCTATGAGAAGATGATTAATGGCTTTTAAATGTATGTTTTTGTAGTTTACATGGATAAAAACCATGATCAAATGGAAAGAATGTGAGCATGAGCTCAATGATATAGCTTCATTGAAAAACCCTTAGACAAGGGCCACTTTAAGGAATTTTTTCCTCCTCAAGTATTTCAAATTGCAAAAGATGAAAAAGGAAGTTTTATTTCTTGAATATTTGATTTGACTATGGGATGATGTCGAACATGCATTTCGTATTAGACCACAATTTCTCAAAATTGAGCTTTATGACATAAAAAAATTGACCGACCTCTCAATAAGAGGGCATCCTATCAATTTGTCCAGGCAACATGCAACTCCTTATCCTTTCGAGGTGTATGTGGTTGATCATTGTATTCTAGGGTCACGATTGGTCGGAGGACGAATTGTGATTAAGGATGTCATAGATTTGACACTACGATATATTTTTTTTTCCATAACCAACCTGGCAAGTAGCACGAATGTAGATTTGGCCTCAAAATCCCAAAGGTCTTATGCTCTACAATGCATGCAGTCGAGATTATTCAATTGGAGTGTAGGATTCCTTCGTAATGTGAAGGATCAAATCATGAAGTGAAGGACTGGGAAAAAGAAATAGTTTGGTTATGGTTCCTTCTTGGTTTCATTCTTTCTAGAGAAAATACCTTAGATGCAGTCACACATTGCATTGATGGCATGACCAATGACTGAACCACGTATGGAAATATGGACAATTTTGTCTCCAATATTGGGGACCGACTACGAGTTCAAGTTCATGGCTGACTTATTTTCTTGGTGGAGAAGGAATTTTATCTTCATCGAGGACTTTCCATATGTCGGAGTAGATTTCCGTGGTAGCATGGACTTATTGCTTCCAGAGGGTATTTACTAGGATGTGTCAAGTACGAAACCAAAACCTTGTCATGTGTTTTTTTATTTTTTATTTATATTATTTTTATGCATACAAAGAGGTATTTTAATAGATGTATTGTTTCATCATGCATATAGAGGCACATCACGTCTAATAGAGATACTAGAACTAGGGCATTGTGGAGACATACAGATAGTCATGGAGCACAAGGTGGAAGTGGGAGTCTCTAGGAGGTTGAGAGGAACCTCCAAGGTCTCACTATGGGTGTCCCACCTCTCAGGAGACGAGATGTACATCTACATATGCAGAGGCATACAATAGTGGTTCCTGAGAGTTTGAAGCAATTGCTTTGATGAGTGGCCTGTGCAGTGGTGTGCTTCTCAAAGAACAACATGGTGCAAGAGGACTAGGATCCTCTATATGTTTTGTAGTGTTTTCATGATGATATCATGGGCATGAGGACCCAGATTTTTCCCTTCTATGTACTTATTGATGTAAACAAACTTTTTCTATCACACACTTTATATATATATATGCGTTTTGTGGTGCCAATGATGTTACAAATTATCTTGTGTGATGTTTTTAATGTACATGTGACTCATTTTCTTTATAAAAGTTTATCTATATGCAAGATACCGATACAAAATATAATTTGCTAGTGAATCCAAAGTTGTGTTGAGTTCTCTTGGTATGTTCCTATATTATATAAATTCAAACATTCTTTCAAGACGATGAACTTGTAGGTGGAGACACAAAAGGATAGGGTTGCAAATGGCATAGACTCGATTAACTTAACAAACCACGAGTTGAGAGTCTAGATTAATGGTTATATGAGATATACCTAGGGAGGAAGCCCCAATTAAAATTCCAATGATAGTGTGATATTCTTCCACGTTATTGGTTGTCGATCCTAGGAAAACGACTCTAGAATTCACCAACTCCTTAGAGTGTTAAATGACCCAAGTTGCAGAAGCAATGTTCTGGGTGTGCCGACTAACGTCATCTGCAAACCCAAAAAATATAGGAAAGGGAGATGTCATTTTCACATGTAATCACAAGATAAAGTATTAGCAATGAAAACAAAACTTGTACATGAAAGAGAAAAGACACACCAAATCAAAACTATAGTACAATAGTGTACAAAGAACACATGCTAGATGTTCTATGCATAGTACTTCTTAAGGTAAATCCCATTCTGGGGTTCACCGAGAGATATTGCATCATATTCAATTAGCTCATAGTAACCTCTATGTAATATACATTTTATGATATAGGGTCCATGCCACAGAGGTTCTAACTTTCTTGTCCCTACATTATCGTGAGACTAGTCATAAATGAGTACTAGATCTCCTTCTACGAAAGTACAAGGTTGAACAGATTTGTCATATTGAATCTTCATTCATTTTTGATACATCTCATTAACGAGAGAAACAGCGTGACATGTTTCCTCCAACTTAGTTAGATATAGGAATCATTCCTCTTCAACATAGGCATGAGGCAGAAGTTGTATGGTGAGTTTCAACGAAGGAATTTAACACTCGATTGGTAATACTTCTTCTACGCCATATACTAGCTGGAATGGAGTGAATCCAGTTGTAGTTTTCACTGAGGTGTGGTAAGCCCAGAGGGTGGAGAAAATTTCCAAATTCCAAGAAGTTTTATTGGCCCCCACCATGCATTGGATCATGGTTTTAAGGAATTTGTTGATAGCATCAAAATTTCCGTTTGCTTGAGGATAGTAGGGGGATGTTTTTTCATGGTGAAAAGCCAACTTGACATGTAACTCACTCATCTTATGGTTTTGAAAATGTGAATCGTGATCAATGACAATGGCTTGTGGAACACCAAAGAGAGTGATTATGTGGCTAAATATGAAGAGAGTTGCAGTATGACCATCGTCAAGAAACGTATGCATAGCCTCAACTCTTTTTTTGAAATAATCAATGACAACGATGATATAATCATTCTCCTGGACTGAGGTAGGCTTACATTTCATAAAATCAATGCCCCATTTGGAAAAGGGGTAGATGGAAACAATAGGATGTAGCGATCATGGTGGGTTCATTCATTTTTATAAAAAACTTGGCAGGGTGGGCATCTTTTGACAACCTCAATACAATCTTTGAATATAGAGGGCCAAAAGTAACTGGCACGTAATATTTTATGAGTTGTAGCCATCCCAGAAAGGTGACCACAGAAAGCTCCAAGATGATAGTAATTTAGAACACGTTCAGCCTCGTCTTGAGTTAAACAACATCGCAGGATAGTGTTAATACCATGATGATACAAAGTGTCATCGATGATAAGGTAGCGTTTAGAATAGTGGTGAATACAACAATGCTCTTCACAGGAGATATTGGGCTGAAAATGTTGGGCTTGAAGATAGAGAAGAATATCTCTATTAGAAAAATAGGACCGCAGAGCAATAAAATAAAACAAATGCAGAAACAAAACATAGAAGACACACAATACAAGAGAGACACAGATTTACGTGGTTCACCCAGTGTGGGCTACGTCCACCAGAGAAATTGCCAGGTCCTTCCTTTATTATTATCCAACAAATGAAGGGATACAACCTACAACAAAACCCGTTGTAACTTCCTCTTCTTTCTTTCACAGTCTCCTCTCTCAGAATACAATATTCACCATCAACCATAGCCGCAATACATTTCCCTCATAAAAGAGGGTTGCCTTCTAGGGAAAAAAACCCTAACATAAACTCTACCATTAGATCTGTGACCTTATAATGAACGGTCCAGACTTACAATGAAATTACAATATAATTTTATAAGGCAATTTTTTTCTTCGGGGGCTTCACCCCTGAACCCCCGCTAGGGGCCCGCTTGCCTCCAAACCCCCCATCCGAGGGGATAGGCCCCCCGGACCCCGCAGAGGGGGTACACCCCCTCTGCACTCCCCTACGTGGAAGAGTGTACATACTTCTGGGGTGTAAATACTTCATGGGGTATAAACACAGCTGAAAGCAAGGACCTCAGAATCAGGAAGATAATCAGGCTCCACAACCAACAATCTCCCACTTGGAGACCGATCTCAACAACTCCACCGTTGTTGTATATGATGGACTCTGAACCTTCTTGGACCTGGAAAATTTCTCATCTTCATATTCATTCTTGAAGACCAACTGAAACTGAGCAAGAACTCATTTTCTCCCTGGTTACTCCCTTTGTTAACATGTTTGCAGGATTATGGCTAGTGTGTATCTTTTCCATCTTCAATTGTCCATCTTCCAAGGTAGATCGTATGAAGTGGTACCTCAACTGTATATTCTTAGTCTTCAAATGGAAGGTTGAGTTCTTTGCAAGGTGAATGGCACTCTGACTGTCACAGTACAACTTGTTGTTCTCCTGCTTCTTTCCCAATTCCTCCATAAACCTTT
>ML827438.1:0-11441 GCA_009831015.1 Picea engelmannii | reverse complement strand
TTGTGAAAAACAATCTCATCTCCCTTAACAAAATTTCAAAACCTTTAGGAGAGGACAAAGGCCCTTTTGGGACCCCTCTTAGTTTCATTTTTCAAACATATCTTAAATTTGTAACGGGCCCATACATGCCCACATGACACAAATATAGGATAGTGTTTAGAATTTCGCTTTCCTAGATCAAAACACTAGGAGAGTTTAAAGGTTTGTAATGGGCCCATACATGCCCACATGTTCAATCTAGGATAGTTTCATGCTTTTTCTAGATTACCTCACACATAGGGAGTTAAAGGACAGTAACGGACCCACATGTCCACATGCTAGCTTCCTAGGGCTTTTGAATTCTGCAAGGTTGTACCAATGACATCTAGCTAATTAGGTAAATCAAACTCTTGTAAGGACCAAGCGAAGTCCACAAGCAGCAAGGTGACATCTAAATAACTAAAATTTGGCACACTTTCACTCACACACAAAAGTCACTTCTCACTCACAATAGCTTCTTCTCGAAACGTGGAGGTCTAAGTACGTTTCCTCCAAAGGGATTCTGAAAAAACCCCATCTTTTCTTGACAGGACTATCCACTCCCACTTTTAATCAAACGAGGTTGGTTTTCACCCCCAGCCTCACAAAACAACTTCATCTAAAAACTTTCTAAAAACTCACTAAGTTTTCCTCCACAGGAGGTGCCAAAAGAAATTTTTAGTCTAGGTAGGATTTCGGGGACAGGCATCCAAATAACTCCCCGTTATCTGGTTCTCACATTTTCAAACATAGAGGTTGACAAATAGGGAACTTCAAATCCTCCAAGTCAAGTGTTCCAATCACCATAAGGCAGGGAGATACCCATGAAGGGTTGAAGGCTGAGGTCCGGTTGTTCTGTGCGTCTCCCCTTGAGGCACCCACCTCTTGGACGGGATCCAACCCGTGACCGATTTCTTAGGCTGAAAATCTAAATGTCGCACTTTGACCGAGGTACCTAGTGACCAACTTTAGGACATCTACCCAAGTGGCGATTGTGGGCTGCAATTGAACCTTGATTGGATTTTGTGTGGCTATTGGGAAATATCGCAACCTCTTTCAGGATATGCCTCCTCTACCCCTCATTATAACCAATTATTTCATCCTTCACTAGTATCTCTTTCGGTGACTTCAGACCCCACCGTTGAGTACTATTGGAAGGTCCAGTGCTTTTTGAGAGGAAGGACGTTATGTTTTCTAGGACACGAGTATTTGCTTTCTTTTTTTTTTCCTCACGCGGAAAAAACCCTCTTACCCATATATATGCTTCTTTCTCATTTTATGTATGATGCACATCTTATTACAGTTTGACTTTGATATATATATTGTGTAAATAGTCACAGCAAAAACTCTTGCTTCTGTATTTCTCTCACCACTTTTGGCACACATTCACACAACTAGTCTGACATCATAGGGGAACCACAGAACCCCTGTCATTCACGACGCTTTCTCAACCTCCCTCCTATCTTAGGGGGAGTATCTGGTCATACCCTCTCATCGGTACCTCCTTCACACACTCCTGTGAGTGCTACTATTTTAGGATCAGCTTTGCTTGGTTCTACATTACTTGGGTCCACTTCCCAAGGTCATCCATTCACTCGCTCTCCTTTACATGGGAGCAGAGGACCCACTTCCTCTCAAGGAGGGAGCACAAACCCACCTAGTCCCCATCAAGGGTCAGGTGCACAACACACTATGGCTGGAGCTAACCCTCCCACCCCACTACAGATGCCATATTTAACCTCCCTCAACATACCGGATCTTACCAAACTCACCAATGACCCTATATTACTGGCCCATCAGCCAAATGGTATGTCGAAGAAAAATCAGGGTCCCATGGGACCTTTGAGTCCTTGGCCAAAGCATTCTTGACCTTCTTCCAATTACTCATCCACCACGACAATGGTCTAGAACTACTATCTAACTTCAAACAGACCTCAGCCACCCACATCGCTGACCACATTCATGAGTGGCGTAGGCGATGTAGTTTGTGTAAAGCAAAAACCACCAAGCAATAGTGCCTTGACTGGTTTCTCAGATCACTTGTCTCTCTCCTTGGAAAGGATGTTGCTTCCACCTTCCCTCAATATGAAGAGGAAGCCATCAGTAAAGCCCAACAATATGACCTCATATATGCACAGTCTGGGTAATTATACACGGTACTTCCTGATCTTCCAAAACCTGTGCCATTTGGCAAAGACAAACCTGGGATGTCACACTCAGCAGATGGACTAATAGGTGCCACCACACACCATGGTCCACAACCCCAACCACCACCTATGTATGGAACACCTCAATACCCTCCAGCCTATGGGGGCACTTCTTATTACCCCACACCCACTTATCAATAGCCATACCCTATTTCTATACCTCCACCCATCAGTGGACCATCACCGACACCTCCCACACATCCACCTATTCCCCCACATAGTGGTACTCCCTCAACGTCAGCTTATAGTACTAGTGAGAACACTATGCATTCCTATGTACCTTATGGACCGATACCTCCACAAAATCCATATTTTTCGTTTCCTAGTCCCCCACAACCCATGGCTCCCCAACATCCTCATGCGGGGGTGAATTTTGTTCAACCCTTTGCTTCTCAACAATACCAAAATTTTGAATGGTTGAACACAGCCAACCCAACTCACCCTTCGAACAATGCCAAGAAGAAAGGACAGAACAGGAATAATAACAACCCTGGTCAAGGCGGGAATCAACCCCCACAACATCAACCCACTGGGGGCAACCAGAACCAAGGGAACCAAAACCCCCAAGGGGGAAATAACAACAAATGCCAAGGGAGAAATAATGTTAAAACCATCTTCCCTTGTTCCCTTTGTGGTGAATTCAGTCATTATACTCACCATTGCCCCCAGATCGTTGATTTCAAATGGTTAAAAGACTATGGGAGCCTCCCCCCTTCTCCTGCACACACTTCCCCTCAGCAGGCACCACAACAATACACGCAAAAACCCCCTCCCATCGTGCTGCAAAATCCTATCCCACATTAAGGGGTGATAAACACCCAACAGGACACGCGGCACCCCCCACCTCAGGTGGGTCAATACCACAACCCCAACAAACCAGCAGAGCGTATAATTCTCCTCACTAGTGAGACAGAAATCCTTCTGCAAACATGAAATCGTCAGTATCAGACACCAGCTGAGTCTACTCCTATCTCTCCAGAGACAAACCCTACACCGACGAGACCCCCGTTGGTGATCCCTCTATTGGACGATTGGTTGTTGTCATTGATGTCAACCCTAGTCATGGGTTTTGGACCACAAGATTGATGAAGTTATTTGGACATGAAGCAAAATGTACATGAATATAAAACACCCATGGATGGATAGTATACATCATTCTCTTTCTGTTGGTATGTGTCACGTCACGTGGATCCTCATGGTTGAGGAGAAATGAATTTTTGAAGATGACAAAGTGAATTGTACATGTAGGCCCTGAAGATAATTAAAGAAAAAAATTACAAAATAAGAAAGTGTCAGGTCGGCCCTAATGTTAACAGGAAGTGACATAAATGGTATAAATAAACATCATTATACATTCATTTGATACAAGTCGAATTTCAGAGTGAAGAAGAAGTAAAAGAAGGCCGGATTTCAAGGGAGGATGAAGTCTTTTGGTGATGTGTTCTAAGGTATGTTATTTTCAGGTCATCTTACCATTTTTGCTATAACTTTTTTTCTAGAACGATTCAGATGGTGAAACCGCTATGGTAGTGAGAATACATATCAAGGTACCTCTGGTAAAAATTTCAGATCTTGATTCTCTATAATTATGGAGATACACTCTGTGGAATATAGGGTTTGTGACCAGTCCTGAAACTAGTCAAAAAACAGGTATTATGGGTAAAACAGTCATAACTTTTTCATACATACTCCAAATGAAGTGGGACCACTTCCATTGGAATGCGTACGGACTTTAGTTTCTTGTATGAGATATTTAGAATCATAGGTTAAATATTGAGCGCGGGGCATGCTGTACAAGTTGGGTCTTCTGAACAGACCAGAATTGAACAAAGTTTTATTATCTCTCATATATTCTTGGGTGGAAGGAAGGGGCAAGGATAGAGAGTTCATATATCTCTTGATATTGGAGGATTGTATCTTCCTCTTGGAGGTTTATCCCTCCCTTTACATTTGGAATCTGTAGCTACCTTTGGAAGTCATTACTTCCCTTGAACAAAAGCTATTGATTATTTCTCATATATATTGTGCATGGTGTATTGTGGTATATTGGTGTAACTCTTATACTATTGTTCATTGCTCATTGGATATAATTGAATGGTTTAAGTATAAGTTGGAAAATGTTTTTAAATTGTACTTGATACTGATTCACCCCCCTCTCAATATCAACACCCTCACCCTTCCGCCGAACCACCATTACGCATCCATCGCATCCCCTTGCGCAGGAATGTTCACAACCCACAGGCTAGGGAAACTCATAATTATAGTTTGGTAGATGACTTAGCACAATCCTTGGCTGCCATGTCAGTTTTGGAAGTCCTCCAGACTTGCCCTATGCAACGAAAATCACTACTTTCCACCTTGGGGGCAGTCGACCCTGCAGATACTTGACTCATCACCTTTGATCTTGATAGTTGTGAACCTCGTCTTCCCGCCTTGGTCGCTATTCAAATACCAGTAAAAATACGGAACATCACCATTCATCGGTGTATCATAGATGAAGGGGCATCTACATGCATCATGTCCAAAACAGTATGGCAGAAACTTGGTTCCCCGGAACTCATACCCTCCACCATCACATTACGAGCTTATGATGGATGACCATCATCTCCTGAAGGGCTCTTCCAAAATGTCCCAGTGGAACTCGGGGGAAAAACTATTCTCATTGACATCGAAGTTATCGACGCTCCACTTGATTACAATATCTTGTTCGGACGTAGCTACATGTATGCCATGAAGGTAGTGGCATCATCCATCTTTCGGACAATCATGTTCCCCTATAACGGGAAGATTGTCACCATCGACCAAGTCTCACATTATGAGCCTAACCCATCTGCCAACCTTGATAACATTCTTCCTCTCATCCACACCAACCACGACACATACCCACTCATAGAGATGGGTCCTGGGATTTTCAAAGATCCATCCTTATTAGGGACATACCATGGAGCACCACCACTCCTTGTCCCTAATCAAGTATGCATCATCTCATCTAACGTAACTCACACGGAGGATGCTCTTCCTCCTCAGGAGGCTTCCATCATTCTTGACATCTCAGTAGTCGCAGAACCACTCCAGTCGGAGCCTCCTACGCACTCATCGGACCCAACAGTCCACGAATCCACATCCCCTCAGGGGCATAGTCCCATTTGGGAGACAGTTCCCCAACCCCTCACTCAAATTCCCTTCTTTTACCCTCCACCTGGTATCGAAGCTTTCCAGGTAGCCGCAACACTCACACTACCTAATATGGTGTTAGAAATCCCAGTGTTGTATTTACATCCACCTGAGATGGTCCCTCGCCCATCCCTTCCTCCATAGGAAGGCCTCCCCATGACGATTTTCGTCCTTACCCCCATGACCCCCATACTCCCTAACCCCCCTGCTACAGCTAGGGGCAGGAGAAAGAAGAAGGAGCCCATCGCTCCACTTCCTCCACGCATCCCACCACCTTGCGCACTATGTGAGAAAGAGGGTCACTAAACCAACAACTGCCCATCACTACCAAAATTACAGAATTTGATTCCCCTTAATCAAACTCCCACAAAAACTGTCACCACTGTTAGTCCCACTACTACCACCCTACCCTCTAGTAGTAAAGGGTTGAGGACCAAATTTGCTTGCGCTATCTGTTCAGAATATGGCCATTATACCCATCATTTCCCAGCACTTCCACACTTCTGGCAGACATTAGCTGCTGTACGCCAAAACTTCCAGAACAACCCACGCCCTACTATGTCCTCTCCAACAAATATCATTGACATCCGTTATGTCACCACTTCAGTCAATGAACGTATGAGATGCCCTTTCTCTCTCTGCGATTCATTGGCTCATTTTACATACCAGTGTCCTATGATCCTTGCATACAGGAAACATCAATTGACCCTGCTTCACCAACTCGCAGAGATGACCAATGACCTTACCTCGTCACTAGCGGATCTTCATGTCATTTCTCCCGAACCCGAAGCACTCCCAACACCTCCTTGGTTCTTAGAGGACGTATCTGAGGATTTACCCCATAACCCACCCAACTCTCCTGCTCATTACCCTATGGAAACTCTCCACCCAACCACCACGGGTACCCCTCATTACTTCAACATATGGTTCATGTCGAGTGAACCCTCACCCTTGCCTAACATTGCTCCCTCTGCTTCTCCAATAGGGGGCAACCACTCCATTACGTAGGTCACTTCTCATGACCCCTTATATTCCCGTCGTTTCCAATGTGACAAGGAAATACTCGAAGAGCTACAATGCCCGGACTCTCCCTGGGATGCACTACATCATCATGCACTCTTCCTTCCACAGGAAGCCCTCATGCCTCCTAAACCAAACCCCATCTACGCAGTCAAAACCAAGGATTTTATCCCATCCAGACCTATCGATTGGTTCAACAATCCTATTCCTTCCCTTGACACCTTTGAAGAAGGTAATATGGCCAACATTTCCCCCACCATCAAAATCGACATTTCCATTAAAAACGACATCGTCGAAGAAATCATCATTGGAGCTACTTGCACTCCTCAGGAAATCGCCACATATAAAGCCCTCTTCCAGGAATATAGGGATATTTTCGCCTGGTCATACACAGAAATGCCTGACCTTGACCCATCTATTGTCGAGCATCGCATCGACACCTAGCCTGACATCACACCAGTTCTCCAGAAACAGCGACTGCTACACCCATCCAAGGCTGCGGCTATCAAAGCCGAAATTGACAAATTACGCATGGCCGGGTTTATTTACCCCATCGCTTACACTTCATGGGTTTCCAACCCTGTACCCGTCGACAAAAAATAGGGCACTATCCGCGTTTGCATAGAATTTCACGATCTCAATAATGCATGTCCCAAAGACAACTTTCCAATGCCTTTCATCGATCAAATTATCGACGACTGCACCAACCACGAGGCTCTCTCCTTTATGGATGGATTCTCTGGCTATAACCAAATTCAAATCCACCCAGCAGATCAGTATAAAACTACATTCATTACCCCATGGGGTACTTTTTCATATCGTGTCATGCCTTTCGGCTTAAAAAACGCCAGCGCAACCTTCTAGCGGGCAATGACATACATATTGATCTGGCTAAAATCATCCTCGCATACTTGGATGACCTCACAACTCGATCCAAGAAACGCACCCAACATCTCGATGATTTACGCATCATCTTTCAACGGTGTCGCCAATACAACATCCATTTGAATCCCCTCAAATGTGTGTTTTGCGTCACTGTAGGGCACCTCCTCGGTTTTATCATTTCCCAAAATGATATTACCATGGACCCCCTCAAAGTCAAAGCTATCACTGAAATTCCACCTCCTCGGAATTTACGACAACTTCATAGTCTACAAGGCAAAGCTAACTTTCTTAGACGCTTTGTTCCTCATTACGCCATACGCGCACATGGTTTCCTTCGCTTACTACATCACGACATCCCTTTTCATTGGGACGACTACGCCCAACAGTCATTTGACGATCTTAAAGAAGCACTTTCGAATGCACCTTTGATTAGTGTACCTGACTACAATCGCGACTACATCCTCTACGTATCAGCATCAGCTATATCAGTAGCCGGCGTCCTCGTCCAGCTCGGAGATGAAAATCGTGAACATGTCATTTACTACATTAGCAAGAACCTCTTAGGACCACCTTTGAAGTACAAACACGACGAGAAGCTTGCTCTTGTCATTGTCCTTGCAGTCCAGAAACTGCGTCATTACATTCTTCTTCGCACCACCAAGGTCGTCGTAGATTCCAACCCTATGTAATATTTGCTCAGTCGTCGACAAGTTAACAAAAAATTTGCTCGATGGATCATTATCCTTCAGGAGTACGACCTCATTTTTCCACCCCTAAGAGTAAGAAGGCCCTCGTTCTCACTGAACTTGTCATGGCCCTCCCCTCTGACAACACCAGTGCCCCCGTCAACACTGACTTTCCTGATGAACATCTCTTTTACATCGCTTCCGATGATCCTTGGTATGGAAACCTTCTCGTCTACCTACGAACTCAAAAATTCGGTAACCATCTATCATGAGATGATCGTCAGCGTATTCGCCATTAGGCCCCCCGCTATCTCCTCATCGGAGACATCCTATATCAACGGGGTGTCGACACCATTCTTCGTCGTTGCCTGACTATTGACTAGGCCGACAGAGTCTTAAACGACTTCCACAACCATGCTTGTGGGAGCCATCTTTTGGGTATATCCATGGCTCAAAATATTATCCGGGCCAGTTACTTTTGGCCTACCCTGTTTCACGATTGCATTCATGCCATGAAAAGATGTGAGAAATGTCAACTCTATGCCAACAAAGCCCAAGCCCCCCCTGCCCTTCTCCACCCTGTCATTACAGCGGGCCCTTTTTGTAAATGGGGCATCGATTTTATGACTTGTAATCCCCCCTCCAGCAATGGTCACAAATACATTGTTGTCGTCGTTGATTACTTCACCAAATGGGCCGAATCTATGACAACTTTCAACAACACTGCTGACACTGCAATGCATTTTTTCTTTAATCACATCATATCACATTTTGGAGTACCACTCCAACTTGTTTCCGACCATGGGAAACACTTCGAGAATGAGATCTTTGTCGAACTCTCATCTTGGTTAGGCTTCTCTCACGCGTTTGCCTCACCATATTACCCTTAGTCAAATGGATAGGTTGAGGCAGTGAACAAAGTCCTCAAGACCATGTTACAGCGCACGGTTAATAAACATAAAACCAATTGGCATCATATGTTATTTTCCACGCTATGGGCTTATCGAACGACAGTAAAGACCGCTACAGGTTTCATGCCATTTCATTTAGTCCATGGGATCGAGGAAACTCTTCCCATTGAGTGCAAAATTCCCACCCTACGCACCGTAATTGAGCTTTTACCTGACACTACTCCAATGGAGCAGTGCTTGCTGAACTTGGAGTCTCTGGATGAAGATCGTCAATCTTCCTTACAGAACAACGAGGCAGCTAAAAAACGATCCAAGGCCACCTTTGATCGCCATGTCAACCTTCGATCATTTTGCGAAGGCGACCTCGTCCTGGCCTATGATATCGCCCATGATACCTTTGGCCATGGAAAATTCGAATCACTTTGGCATGGCCCTTACATCATCCAACATTGCCTCACCAAAGGCGCATACATCCTGGGCTCCCCCGAAGGCCTCTCCCTCAAGGAACCCGTCAATGGGTTATACCTCAAGAAATTTTATGCTTAGCAATAGTCATTCTATTTTAGGTTATTTTTTCTTCTTTTTTAGTATTTTTAATCTTTTTTCTCCTACCCTCTCGTCACCCCCTCAAAAACCCCTAACTACCCCTGTACGCCCCCCCGTACAAACCCTGCCCAAAAATTGAAAACCTATTTCTATGCAGGATGATCAGACCACTAACCTGATACTCACGGAATGTCGATCGAATGCCTCATCCTCCCCCAATCTCCAAATATCCTCTGAAAACTGCTCGTCCAGTCACTATTGCAGTAGGTACAAATGAGGTGGCAATGTGGGCCCTACAGCTATATATAGGCCTTTTTCCAAACTTCCACTCACCATTCTGGGAGCCCAAGATGTCCATTTTTCAAACCGTCTTCAGCCACGAGATCAGCATCTCGCCACCTACATCATAGCTGTCCCTGGGTCACTTTTCATCCTGAGCCCCCGGGGTGCCTTTTTTTCATATCATGGTCAGGTATGCACGTGCATTGTCACATTTGTCAAATACATGCTCATATCTTTGATTCTCTTCAGATATTGTTCACTTTGGGTATTTGGTTGTTATGTGCGCAGGTACTTGCTCATCGATCATTAACATCATCCCTTCAAGTATATATTCAACACTGGTACATAGTCTCTCCTGCTGTATTGCATTTACATTTCCAGTCACACCCTTTGATATTGACCTTTAGGATCCTCATTTCTGTCTCTCCAGTACCCACGCCTCCATTTGCACCTACGGTACTGTCACCCGGTAGCATTCTCACCCACATGAGTTGTCCCATTCATAGCACCTTTTGACACTTTTTGACACTCATGATGTTCTTCATTACCCTTTAGGGATGGGAGTCCCCATAGTCTTTCATCATGTCGTGAATCAGCCACATACTTCTTCTCCTCATTTTTCTAGCTTCCCATATGGACTCCCAGATCATATCTTTATGGTTCTATTCTTTTTACCTCCACCCTCGCAGGATCATGAACCCTCCATTTCATCCACAATCAGTTTGCCCATCTACGAACCTATCTTCATTTCACCTACTTCATACATAAACTCACCAATGGGGCCCCCACCCTTCATCAGCTTTCCAAGACAATTTTGCCCTCCCTGGGGCACACATTTCACACTGGGGCACCCGTTTCTGTATTTGTACATTTCTCCCCAAAATTATTCATTATTTATTGTACAAACGTCCTGTATTTCCAGTCTTTATATTTTCTTTTGTCGTCACCATTGGCGACTTGCTTCATTTTGTCCATGCGCAACCCATGTCACCCTTTGTTGGAGCATTGCTTCTCATCTACCCTTGCCAGCATCATCCATATCTTCATAGTACTACCCAGGTAACTTACCTCTACCCTCTAAATTTGTTCACCTTGTCCCGCCTCTGGCACAACTTATCGTCGGTCTTGTCATCCCCCTGACACTCAACCTTGTTATACGGTTGCGGCCACTTTTCATCTCATACATCCTCCAACCAAGGCCAGTCTTGAGTCTTCCCACTTCTTGACTTCATCCATGTACCTCTGCCACTTCCTCACCTCATTAGATTCCATGAATCCCTTTACTTTTGAGAGTCGCATCCCCCTTTTGTCAACATCAACACCATTTTCCAGAAGGGCGACAGTATCTTGATTCTCATTCTCCATTCAATGAGAGATCTCGGACGACACAGGGTGAAACACCATTGCTCCCTGCTGTCGTTGGCCCCCATAACATTCGACACCAAAACTTTCTCATGTTATGGTGGGTCTTACTTTACAACTATTGCAGTTATTTCTACCATTTTCCAAAGACCTCTGAACTGGGTAGGGCCATCAATACCCACATCATTGCCGCTACTTATTACCGTGATTGTTATCACTGAAATTTCGTCCGCACAGGGTGACAAGAACTCAACATCATCAACACAGAAAAACAATCATCCATGGCACAAGGATTAACTCCACAGCACATCAAAAGGGCCAAAACTATACAAAGTTGGCTAAAAAGATTA
>ML827437.1:134843-146896 GCA_009831015.1 Picea engelmannii | reverse complement strand
TTGCATGGAGCGCGCGAAAGACACTCGAAGCAAGAAAATAGGCAACGGTACGCTTTTTCGTTGAATGATAGAATGTTGTAGGATTTATGACTTGGATCTACATGGTTAATATGTACTTAAACTGAGTTATTTTTAAAATTCGATGACTGAAACTGTCTTAGCCTAGCCTGATGACTATTGACTCTCGTGGCCTTCGTCCCCACCTGACTCGACAGCCTTGTGGTTGAATGTGATCCATGCAATTGTTTTCCTTTTGTCCCTAGCACGACAGTCCTCGCCTGAGCAGTCGGTGAAGAGCCTGATCTATAGTCGTCGCCTTAGCATTAAAAGACCTATGGATCTCAACACCCTGCTTTTCTGTGCAAGGATGGTGAAGCGTAGGATGAACCTATCCCCAGCTACCTCTGTTGTTGTTCTTGGTAGTTTATTTCTTATGCCTTGATGTGTGTTATTAACCCTGAAGTTTTGTTGTTGGTGTTGCCTTTCCTTCCACTGTGCGTTTTATACCTTGCTGAATTTTCTTCATGCCTTGGATGATAAAACCTCTGTGGACATTTCAATGACCTTCCTTGGTTCTATGCGTTCTCCTACTGTTCTTTATGTTTTTATATTTATCTGTGTTTCTATGCATGGAGAGATAAATTTGCTCGGCTTTGGAATGTCAAGGAGTTGATTACTCAACGTTATTGGCCCGACTAGTTAAATATATTAAAGATGATTATTGACACGTGTTTATTTCCATTATGGCAGTAGCGATTTGATTGACATAACATTTACAAATAATGATGTGTGGTATGGGTATGCTGGAAAAAAGAGATGACTTCCTGTAGGCATTTTTCTTTATACGTTTGGTATTCTGGCGTTGGGTATCCAACGGATTTTTGTCTGCATTTTCGTTGGGCATCTTGAAGCTAGAGAAACTTGATTTCTGAGTTGCATATTTGTACACCTGCATATCCAAAATCATTAATGGATTTTGACTGTGGTTAAGCCTGAACGGAGATGAAATGAATTGTGTCTAGTGCGTTGAAAGCATTTTTCTTTACTGGAAAGTTATGCTCGTTGTTTGTTAATGAAAACCTCTTATTACTGGATGTGGATGTCTGCAAGTTTGAATGAAGGCATTTTCACTGGAAGTTCTATTTGCTTTATTGTTAATGAAAAAATCTTAACACTGGAAGATATGCCAGTGATTTCCTAGGTTTTTCAAGGCATCGACACCCTGTATTTTTTTTCTTCCCATCGATATTGTAAGGGCGATTTCTTTTCATTTTCTGATTTTAACCATTTGTAAATTTATCTGCAATTTTACCTTGGTACCTCTGTAAATTATCTAAGGTAGTAGTTATGAATATCAAGAGCCGACCATCTATCCTTTGGTAGCTGAGTTTTTCTTTTGGCAAATCATTCTTACCTGAGGAAATTCCCTTTTTATCAAGTTCGATTCCATTTCAGCGATTAACCTCCTTTAAGAGTCTTGTAGATTTTACTACGGTAGAAAACAGAATGATTAAGTTTTGCGGTAGTCATCGTTCTAGTGTTTTAATTAAAGGTCAACAAGATCTTTTATAGACAACGATTCCTTCCAGGAAGCACCCAATTGTTGACTGCACTATCACCCTTCCACAGATCTCTTCCATGTTTTTCACCTCCACCAAACTGGAGGTAAAACGACCTATACGATACAGAGCCCTCGCTGGCCATATTCACGACAAAAAATGTGTCCTGAACGTGGGATATCCATTTATATAAATCTCTTCATAATTAAAGTTGGATATATCATTTGGCAAAACAATCCTTGGAGGATTTTGGACCAGCATTAATGCCTCGGTAGCGTTTGAGCGTAGAATTAAACCTCGTCCTTCTTTTCCAACTACCTTACTGACAATAACTTTAATTAAGGGACAATGAGTCTCTCCCTGGGCGTTAACATGAATGACTGCACTCATGCATTTCTCCTTAACCTGACGACGATTTAATTGGCTTTTATATCCTGGAAACTATGTTATTCTTGTCATTCTTCGACCATCCAATTAGATCCCAGACGTAACCTCTCAACCATGGACCTCTTAACCACCCCTTTAAGGAAAAGAAGGAGATGGAACAAATGGAGCAATAGAAGATAGTGACACATTAACTGATAGGATATTTGTATTTAATTGTCTCGTTATTAAATGTCGTGTTATTGATCTATTCATTACTTAATAGTAGCCTCTACTTTATCTTAGTTAATTCTTCATTAAATGTAAATGGCCAGGAGATGGAGGTGTGGATTAACTCATAAATTGTTGACAGATTGAGAATAATTAATGATAGCAATAATAGCAATAGCCAACTACCTTATTTTGGTTAATTATAGCAATCTACGTTATGTTAATCAAAGCAATTTACTTTATTTTAGTTAACATTTCATAATAACAACTACTTTATTTTTGTTAGTATTTAAAAATAACAATCTACTTTATGTTAATCAAAGCAATTTACTTTATTTTAGTTAACATTTCATAACAACAACTACTTTACTTTTGTTAGTATTTAAAAATAGCAATCTACTTTATTTTAATAAAAACAATCTACCTTTTTTCAGTTAACATTTCATAACAACAAATTACTTTATTTTAGATAGTATTTAATAATATCAAGCTACTTCAATTTAGTTAATGTTTCAATTAATGCTAATGGCTAGTAGATTGAGAATATGATTAAATTAGAATTTCCCTTTTGGATTGTGTAATAATTAAAGTTGATTGGTGAATAGTGACCTAATTGCAATTTCCAGACGTGCTCATTGGATCTATAATTGAGGATGCATTTTATTTTTCGTTATAGATCTAGTATTGGTTACTTAGATGTGATAAATTGATTATAAGTAACGTTAAATTGGAGGGTGCATTAATGACTGATGGTAAATTAGATGTGTCCTTAGTGAACGATAACCTCTATTAAAGGGTTCGTAGATTTTGACCATTTAGCCTTAATTGATGGATGGGTTGTTTACTCTATTTGATGATTGTCCTTAGCTTAGTGGCCTTGGTCTTCTTGTGTCGAGCAGGATGTATACACCTCCTGGTTCCTCAAAACAGTCGCCAGCCCTGAGACCTTAAATGGTCAAAATCAATGGGATCTTGGTCTTGAGCATTGCTTATGTGTCTTGGAGGTCCTAACCATTGCAGGGTAGGATGGGCGAGTAGTCAGTCTTATTTATTTTGTCGGTTGATTGTCGTTCATTGCTTGCAGATGCTTGATGTGCATCTTAGATCGTTATGTTGTTGTCGCAGTTGCATGTGTCATGATTCATCGTCGTGTTGCAACGCAAAGTATAATGTCTTTATTAACCTTGTACACATGCACACACAGGAAAAAAAATATATTGTACTTGTTATGAGAGGTTGATGTCGTGACGAACGGGAGTTTTGTTACATATGGTATCAAAGAGAGGTTCAACCATGACTTGGGATCACTACAACTTTCATTGATGTGAATGATTGATTATACTGTTGTTGATCGAGTTGACTTGTGTGTGTTCAAGTAATCATGGTTAGAGAACGCCACAGAGGTAGACGACAGGGTTCTAGAGGAGGAGACGTGACGCCTCCATTAGTATCCACACCTGAGGGGTCCAACCCCCAGGGAGACGAGTAGGTTCTCGGATAGGAGAAGATAGAAGTTGGTGATGTAGTCAGAATGAAGAGATATTTGCAGTGCATGTCCAAGGTATTGATCAGCCATTTGGACAGAGATGAGGCCAGGGCGCCGACACCCACTGAGGTTCCACTGCATGCTCCGGTTGGTACTGGTAGCATTCACCGTGAACTCGATAAGTTTAAATTTCCTTAGTTCTTTGATTCCCCGGATGGCGCAACTGATGAGGCATGGTTGGAGAACATGGAGATGTGCTTCTCACTTCGCGATTATACCTCCAACATGAAGGTGTGCATGGTGGTCTTTAAACTGAAAGGGAGCGCTCTTCTATGGTGGAAGACGCTCCTACCACAGCTGAACATGGTCATTGAAGAGCTTGGTACTACAGTGTTTGCGAGAGCACAAATTTTTTGGGAATTTGTCCAAATGCTAATTTTATCAATCAAGGATTCACTACTTAGGGCATGTCATCTCCGGTGAAGGCATCGTCGTGGATCCAGCTAAGGTCGAGGCTATTATGGAATGACATGAGCCTACGAATGTCCTAGAATTTTGTAGCTTCATGGGTTTAGCAGGATACTATCGACGGTTCGTCGAGGGATTTTCGAAGATAGTAAATCCGATCACGGAATTGTAGAAGAAAAACAAGAAGTTTGTTTGGATCGAGAAATGCGCAGAAACATTTCGGAGGCTCAAGGAGTTGTTGACCACCGCACCGATACTAAAGGTCCCTGACATGGACGCAAAATTCTTGGTATGCACTGACTCATCAAAGGAAGTCTCAGGCAAAGTCTTGATGCAAGACGAACGAGTGATTTCTTACATTTCGAGGAAAATGAGAAGGCATGAGGAGAACTACGCAACACACGATTTGGAGTTATTAGCCATTGTATATGCCTTGAAGGTTTGGAGACACTACTTTGTTGGACGAAAATTTGAACTCAAGACTGACCATTGTGGACTACAACACATATTTACGCAGAGTGACCTGAACGCATGACAGTGACATTGGTTGGAATTGCTTAGCGAGTACAACTTTGAGATTACCTACATAAAGGGAACAATGAACCGAGTGGCATATGATTTGAGTCGGAGACCACACATCTTTTCGGTGTTGCCTCTTCAGACGAATCTACATGAAAAGATTCTAAATTTACAACGTGACGATGACTGGTACAAAGCGGTTGAGGGTTTTATCGGACAAAACACAATGATGGTACCACAATTTGAGGGATTTTCATTTGATAGTGATGGTTTATTGAGGTTTAAAAATTGAATCTACGTACCATCGAACGACAAGTTGAGGATGTTGATCCTGAGCGAGGCTCATAGAGCAGTTTACATGGCTCACCTGAGTGTCACAAAGATGAGGGCAGACCTTAAACCCTTATTCTTCTGGAAGGGAATGAAGGTAGACATACTCAACTATGTGGCCATATGTCTAGAATGTCAGCGGGTAAAGTCTGAACATAGACACCCAAAAGGATTACTAGAACCGCACGCTATTCCAGAATCGAAATGGGAGGTTATTTCGATGGATTTTATTGTTGGATTGCCACTGACGTCAAGGAGACATGACTCGATTTTCATAGTAGTAGACACTCTGATTTTCGTAGTAGTATTCATGTGCGTATGATGTATCAGGCACCTGACATAGCTAGAGTTTTCATTAGTGACATTGTGAGGCTGCATGGCGTGCCTAAGAGGATTATATCCAATCGAGGATTGATGTTTACTGGATGATGTTGGACAAGTTTCCAAGAGGCCTTGGGAACCCAACTTAACTTTAGTATTGCATATCACCCAGAGACTGACGGGCAGACCGAGTGAATGAACCAAACCTTGGAGGACATGTTGCACATGTACGTGATGGACCAACAAAAGCGTTGGGAAGAATTCTTGCCACTAGTAGAGTTCGCTTACAACAACAATTACCATAGCACCATTAAGATGGTGCCTTTTGATTTTATTTATGAGAGACCGTGTCCGATGCCTTTGTGTTGGGATCGACTTAAGGATAGGGTTCTAGTGGGACCAGAAGCGATCTAAGAAATGGAAGAACAAATGCAAACCATAAGACAAAGGATTACAGAAGCACATGATCGACAAAAGAGTCATGTTGATGCACACCGAGTCGACTGTAGTTACGAGGTCAGCGATCGAGTCTTCTTGTGGGTTAAACCACATAAGAGTTCAATCAAGTTTGTAAATGGAGCTAAACTCTCTCTTAGGTTCGTGGGACCTTCCGAGATTGTGGAGAGAAAGGGTCCCATGGCCTATCGACTAGCCTTGCCTGATTCTTTGAGGCGTATGCACAATGTTTCTCAATGTCCCATCCTTCTTCTTCATGAATAGGATCGGGGATCCCCAAGGTGACACACTTGGGTATATATACCCCTTATTTATAATCTCTTCAAGATACATTTGTAGTTCTTTCAACTTTCGTGTACTCATTCTGTAAGGAGTTTTTGACACTGGAGCTACTCTAGGCATCAGGTTTATAGAAAAATCAATATCTCTCTTTAGGGGTAGCCCTGGTATCTCCTAGAATACCTCCTCAAAATATTCAAATACTTCATGGTATTCGATCTTTAACACCTTATCCTTAGGTGCTTCCTCCATGTGGGATGAAAATAATTGACAGCCTTTCCTGTAGCACTTCTTCAGCTGCATTGATGAGATTTCTCTAACAATAACTACCCTCAGAATTCCTTGGACTGTTCTCCAACTCCCTTCCTCATTCAGGCAAGTTAATTCCTTGTTACGACAGTCCATGATGGCATGGTGTTGGTCCAACCAATCCATCCCAATTAGATAGTCATAAGAACCTAAAGGAAGAATGTTCAGTTCAACCTTTGTGCTCAATGCATTCATGTCCACAGGACAAGATTTAAACAATCCTGTAACCTTTCTCTTGGTTCCTATAGTCAGCTGCACTAACCAAGATTTTCCATGTTTGCTTCTCGACAAATGCAAACTTTCCAGCAATCTAGGATCTATATAACTATGGATATCCCTAGAATCAATTAAAATAGTAAAGGTATGGTTGTTGATCATACATTCCACTTCAATCATGTGCGATTGAAACTCATATTGCTTGTTGTCCAGGGCTGCATAGATCCTTGGTACTCTACTTCCCATGTTCTCCATTGTTTCTGCGTGTTGAAAATTGTGGATAGTTCTCACTTTGTCATTCCTATGGGGGGAATATTTGTATCTATGATTTCCTTTACAGCCCAAACATTCCATAGGTGGTTGTCTTGGCATTTGTCCACCCACTTCATCCATCCTGGGATCTTTAAAACTGGGTTTTCCTTGAGGGATATTCCTGAAAAATGGTGGTTTGTTTCCCTTTTTCCTCTGCTCCCTCTTAAACTTATTCTTGTCTTCCCAAGATTTTTGGAAAGTAGGGTTTTCTTTTTGTTGTTCATATAAGAATTTTTATCTCCTTAAAGTTTCTTTCATAGTCTTTGGGTCATCATACTGGATCTTGTCACTGATGGAAGATGACAGTCCACTCAGATACGTTTGAATTTTGATTGTCTTGTCCTTGATGAAGGGGACATACTTCAATAATTTCCAAAAACCTTCGTTCATATTCATCAATGGCCATGCTGCCCATCTTGAGTTCAAAGAACTCTTTCATCTTTCTGTCATAGTATCTCTTAGTTAAGTACTTATTTTCAAAATGTCTCTTAAAATCCCTCCAAGTAACATTCTTCTCTCTAACGTGTTGTATTTGCACAAGATTCTCCCACCATATGGATTCCTTTCCTTCAAGTTGGTAAATGGAAACTATTCCCTTTGCATGAGAAGAATAGTTCTGCAATTAGAAATATTTCCTCATGCCCAGCAACCAAGTCTCCTCATCTTAATCTTTCTTGTGTTCTCTGTCAAAAGTAGGAGGTTTAATCTTGTTGATTTCACCCTTTAGTTCATCCACTCCATATCTCCTATGATTTCTAGTAGGATATGGGATTGAAATACTATGTGCCTCCTTATTGGAATGTTTTGGGGAGTGATGATGATGCCTGCTAACACTTCTTGATATTATTTTCCTCTCAGGGTTCTTGTGACTACCTATTTTTCTTGAGTCACTCTCCTCCTTATCCAACTTGTTTTTTATTCTTTCCACACTCTGCATCAACTTCAAGTTGAATTTTCCTTATTGATCCCTGGCTTTCATGAGATTTATGTTATCATATCGGTGAGCCTGGGCATAATTTTACAATCGTTCAATGATTTTCAACATATGATATTCCTTGTCCATCTCTCCTTCGTGCCCATTAGAGTTCGATTCTTCCACTCCCAAATGGACATCCATTCATTTTAATCCATTCTTTAAAATGGAAGTGTTATGTGCCTCCTCCATTTCTGTGTACTAAGTGGAAATTTGATATGGTCCTGACACTTATTGAAATATGTGAAAACACAATGTCCATTCAACCGGAATTTGTCAGGCCATCATTCCTTAACAAATCCCACAACATTCATAAGCCAATCTGATTTAAGAAAAATGTTCAGATTTCATTTATTTCCGAGATTTTCTCTTCTCTACAATAATTTTCAGGTACTATCCCCTTCCTCTCAGTCCCCAACCAACGCGACCACGGGTCGTGAACTAGAGCTAGATCAAAAGGTGCTTACTCGGGACTTTGGGTTCTGAAGTTTTCATAATATGTCACAACAGGCTCTCAGAGGTTTGAATTAATGAACTCACGAAGTAGGGTGGATCAACGGTCCACGTCTACCCAAAATTCGATGACTGACACTTACTATGGAACCTCAGGTGTCTGCGTTTCAGGATTTCAGGACTACGAAGCTTTGGAGGATCTCCCATCTGCACATCCGAACTGTTAATCTATGAACATTCCCACTCACCTTTGGTGACGTCCTTACATTACATCAATTAATGTTTTCCAATTGTGGGGGCATGAAATGGTGGTTTGGAGTAACCCGCCTTTCATCCCGCAATTCCTCTGACGCTGACACATAACCCGTCGGTGAAACCATGGTTTGGATTGCAGGACCGCCTTGGATAATTAACTTCTGTGCAACTTGGGTCATCGCAATGCCTTCTGGTCGTTGATATTGATGTATCGTGATCAATGCCACTGTAGGTCCTCCGACCTTTAACTACGTTACGTAACCTCGAGCCCCACTAACCCTTCTCATACAGGATGCCTCATGGAAAAATACTAGCGACTGATACATGGCCCATTCAGATGGGTGACATGTGTCCATGTCACCTCCAGGTGACGTCCTCATGAATCACCACTTCGGTTCTTCGACACTTCATAACTTTGGGCTTCGGGAGTTTCAACTCCTCTACGCTCTCTTTTTCCTAGAGTGCTTTTGCCTGGAGTTCACAATCTACAAACATGTGTCCTCCTTCATGATCAACAACTATGAGTGACTTCGACACTTTAGGCTTCGGGAGTTTCAAACTCATAGCACTTGCCTCCTCATGAAGTACTTCCACCCGATGTACATGATATCTTGACGTGTGTGCTTCGCAACGGACAATTGTGATCTACTTTGGGACTTTGGGAGTTTGTCACACTCCACACTTGAAATCCTCCTAATTGATTTTTCCTTTTCTTACCTGGACACAGATCTAACGGTCGAGCTCTTCTCCCCAGATCTACGGTGGAGATCCACTTCGGGGCTTCGGAGCTTCGGGCTTCAGACTTTCTATTATTCTACATCAACTGCATCGAAGTCGTGAATTCCAAAGGGATTCCAGGTTAATCCTTCTGTTCTTTCTCCAGATCTGATGGTCGTAAGGGTTTTCCTTTTCTTCCGAGTAGATCCTATGGTTCACACTACTCTGCGGTCCAAAACCACTTATGTCGTGGTTTTATGATACGCTTCTCCTTCTGAGCTTCTTAACATAGCCAAGGTAACCTCTTGGTACTCAAGAACATTATGAGGTTTAAAATTGGTTCCTCTAGAAACAATTTCCACTTCAACCTTGATTCCAATGACCACTTACCCAGACCATCTAGGCTCCGTGTTGAAACCTTGGGTCAAAACTTGATTTTTGTCCATTTCGACAACAATTCCTTCCGAAACTCTTGCTTCAACTTCCACTAACATGGCCCATCCAGGCTCAGTGTTGTAACCATGCTCTAATACCATATTGTAACATCCCCGACCCTCCAAAGACTGGGTAATGCTACCATGCAGAATATACAACTTAAATGATAGATATGCATTAAATAAAATGAACACATTTAACATAGATTTACTGCCATTATACATACTTAAATAGAATTAACAACAATTCATAAATGCAACGGAATACATGAAAGACATACAAGCATCACAAAACATGCATAAAATATATAATGTAGCACAACAATGACACTTATCTTTTATATGGAGTAATCCACTAACTGCGTGCAAACCTTCCATGAACCTCCCAACCTTATACCATGCTTCTCATCACTCTCAATAATAGGTCACCCCCGAGCTAGGACTAAAATCCACCGGGCAAGGGAATTATAGGCTTGACAAGGACAACAAGGAATTTTCACAAAGAAATAGGAAGGATCTTTTATCCCGGGAGCCACTTACACCCACAACACACAGACCCTCATTCCCCACACACCTGATCCACCCCAAGAGGATACACCTTCACTAATACAAGTCCATTAGCTAGTACACCTCCCTTACCTTGGGCTTCAACAATAGGCTAGACCAGAAGCCTCAGAGTACTGTGACTGCTATGGGGCTCCCTTCCAGGAGAACTCACTTCCCAGTAGGTTATCTCACCTGGGAGAGTTGTTCACAAGCCCAACAACCCGCCTCTTCAACTAGTATTCAACTCAGTTACAACCAGTTACGGATGAGAGCAACAACAACAACAACAACAACCGGGGAAAACACGTATGGACACCCAACACGACAACGCCCTAACGTTAAGTCACAACATGGCTCAAGCAACTACAATTGCGTCGAGATTCACATGAAGAAACACAGGATAGACATCCCCATTTTTGGTTTCAGAGATGCGTGAGGGTATGCTGCGAGTCAATACAGTTCAGGAAAAATAGAAGGCAACAAACCAAAAATGGTTCAGGTATGGACTCGACTCTACAAGGACAGATAGACTGGCTTCACGAAAAAATACAGAGGTCATTTTTTACCGTTATGGCTTTCGGAATGTGAGATTATGCCAAGTTCGATTAGAGAGGAAAATCGGGTTCCCATGCAGGATGCGAGAATGGCAGAACAAAATCAGGCGAATCATGGCAGAATGACTCCATAACCCCCAACACGAATTGACGCTTCAACTTTACCTGCATGCGTCGAGGTCGACACTTGTCTTCTTGGAGCTACATGTGCTCCATTTAGCTTACGTCCGACTTTCTAGGAACTTAGGATAACAAAACATATAATGTTCACCTTAGTCTTTAGGAAATAATATTAAAATATTATTCCTCTAGAGGCAAGCCCCCTAGCGTAGCCCCTAGGCCCAATACTTATCCCTCCTTCCTTACCCTACCTAGTGGAGCTTAGTCCCCCATAACTATTCTTCGTGGCCAGTCTACACGCAATAGTGTTTATATTTTATTAATAATGTTCTTCATAATTACATATACAAAATTCAGGCTCATTAGCCTTGGTATCTGGCTCACCAGCCTAATAACACATAAGTCTTTCAGCTTAAAACCACTTGGCTCACCAGCCTAATAATACATAATTACAATTCAAAAGGGGCTCGACCTTGGGGTATTACAAATCCAGTGTAATATTCTAGGTTACCAAACACATGAGAATCCAATCTCTTCAAACGGATCACATGCTTCGTGTGAAGTGATACAACCCTTTCTTCCTCGACCTAAACACTCCACTCCAAAGGACACTCTAGCAACAATTAACATTGAGCTAAAGCTCAATTAGGCCAGGTTTTTTCATGCAGTGCAAATTTGTTTTTTTTCTCTTCTCATATGTTAAAATCTATACTTGGAAGAACAACTATAGTTTTTTTGTAAAATCTGCTAATGATAAGTGCTCCTTAAGAATATGTAAGGCACTTTCTTTTTTGAATACCACACAAAATTTTGAAATTTTGTACATTCTAAATGGTTTTGTCTCTGCACAACCTCTTTTATAATAAAAACACTAACCATTTATGTTAAAGAAAAACAAACCTAAACTTTAGAAATTTGAGTATTAAGAATATATAAAATAATAATAGTAGTAATAAATTTATTCTATTCCTATATTTTTTTTATTATTATTAAAAACTATAAATTAAAACATCAAAATATATTTATAAAGAATTATTTTAATGAATTGAGTCTAGAATGAAGTCGTTATTTATGTTAAAGAATTATACTTCTATAAAGAAGTTATTTATATTAAAGAATATATTTACTAAAATTGTTACTTCAAATTATATC
>ML827437.1:102959-131388 GCA_009831015.1 Picea engelmannii | reverse complement strand
GGTTTTGGATGGTGTGGTATCTTTTTGTAGGCTTGTTGTCAGGTTTTGGATGGTGGTATCGTTTTGTAGGCTTGTTGTCAGGTTTTGGATGGTGTGGTATCCTTTTTAGGTTTGTTGTCAGGTTTTGGATCGTCCTTTGGAGGATGGACAACAAATCTCTTTGGAAAGAGAGGACATTTCTATTGCACGAAGAACAAAGACATCTAGTTTTGGAAGAAGTAATTCCTGAACCTTTGAAGCACCCTCTATACTTGTAGTTTTTGTTTCCGATATGATGGAAAGAATAGGGTTTCATAGGTGGGAGAATGCAATTTTAAAGGTTGGTAATTCGGAATTACAACATTTGCAAGGAGAGACGTGAGTGAAGGAGTTGAAGGGAAAGAAGAGGCAAAAGGTGGTGATGAGTTAGGGGAGTTGGGTTTCCTTGGTGGTAGACGAAGATGTGGGTGTAAACCAAATCCTTGATTTAGAAAGAAAGACTCTAGCAGAGAAATTCATGGGTTGGAGGGTGACATTGGAACATGTTGGCAATTGGATTCAACCGGAATGGGGTCTCATTCTTGGTTATTGTCTATTATTTCATGTTATCTCTCGTGGTTGGTTGTGGTTCTTATTTATTTTTGAGGAAAAAACTATGTTCATTCTTAAAGGATCATGGTTCATGGATATTTCTTTCCTATCCATGAAGCCATGACATCCTTTATTTGATGTTAATGATGAGTTTACAGAGAAAAATCTAGTATGGGTTATCTAGCATGGGTTAAGTTGTCTTACCTCTGGAGATGTGGGTAGTACAAGCCCTTACATTTATTGGTAATTTTCTTGGTAAGACACTTCTAATTGATGATAGATTTTTTACTAGTAATGTTAGGCCTATGCAAATATTGCTAATCGAGATAGATGTCATTCTTAGTTTTTATGAATCAATGGATTTTGTAATGGGTGGTCAAAAATATTCCTAGATTATTGATTATTAGAACATCCCATTTAGATGCAAACTATGCTATACCTATGGCCATGTGCATAAGGAATGTGACATGGTTTTCTTCAAAAATATTTGGTGAAATAAGGAGATCTTGGATGAAAATTGTGGTAGGGAGGGTGAACATGTGGACCGGATATAATGGGAAGATGTCGAGGAACAAGGTTCGGATGTTCATGGCTCAATCAATATCTTGAAGGGAAATGTTCAAGAGTTGGGGGACAAGGTGGGGGTCGACCTATGGGTTGGGGACCTTTCCGTACCCTTGCTTATGGGCTCACCATCAATGTTGGGACAAGATGAAGCATTGGCTCAAGATTTGTTCTTGGATTGGTATGCTCTCTCCTTGGAAAAGAAGAAATATTTTAGGCAATATCCAGTAATGGAGGATATCGATCTTTTGGGTAAGTCTACTACATTTCATGTGGAGTACTATTTTTTTTTAAAGATGGAATAAGTAGAAAAATTTCCCATGGAATCAAAGAAGAAGGTTATATGTAGGGTGGCAGGAAGATCTTTCTGTCATTTGAATTTGTCTCGAGGGGTTGTGAGTAGGGATATCACTTGTGAGTCTATTCATTCTATACATAAAGAAAGAAAATCATATAGGTGGAAGAAACTATCAATTCAAATCATACACTTTTACGAGGGGGTTGACCCCACTAGATTTAATAGCATTCATAGGTCTAGGTTCAAATTTCCAAAAATATCTAAGACCTTTAACTATAGGAAGGAAGTCAGCTTTGAAAATAACTCATGAGAGATCAATTAAAGAGGTGAATCAAGATAAATATAGGTTGATAATGGGGGGGTCTTAGAGAAGGATAAAACCCCTCCTCGACACCCCAATGGAAATACTTTGAGTTAATATGAGAGGCCTATGGGGTAGGCCAAGAGATTGGACCTCAAGAAACTTGTGGAGTTAGACAAAGCATATATAATTCTAATACGAGAGACAATGAGAAACGAGAAGTAGTTAATTTTGAACTGAAAAACTATTTGGGGGCATATGACTTTGTTTATTTAGATTCAGAAGTGTTTTAAGGGGTTTGATCACTAGTTGAAATCAAAATGTGTCCCTTACTAATTATTTTGGTTTTAATTTAGGGCTTTGCACAAAGGTATATAGTAAAATCTTGGGCTTGACTTTAACTTTACTAAATGTGTATGGACCTTCTTAGGGTAAACAAATTTACTAGGAAAATTTGTTTTCTTTTGAATGTATTAAAGTTGATAATGTCATTATTCGGAGGGACTTAAATATTACTTTGAATAGAAGGGAGGTATCGGGGTCTAGTGCTAGAGTGGATAGATTAGTTGGATTCTTCCATAACTTGTTTAATCTGGAAAGTGTTGTGGAGATTGAGCCTACTAAGCTCAAGCCAACTTGGAGCAATAATAGATCAAGGGTCGATTGTTTTTCGAAGAGGATTGTTCGGTTTCTGACTTATGGGGACCTTATATATAAGGTCGAAATGTATAGGTCTTGGATAAGATCCAATAGATGCGTATATCACTTCCCCGTTGCTTTGGAATTGGATAAAAATGATCTAAATTCACGAACTCCTTTCAAGTTTAATCTAGGATAGGCCAACGAGGAGGAAGGTAAATTGTGTGAGGTATGATCCTTCATATAAGAGAACTACTTAACAATTTGTAAACGATTTCAAAAGAGTTAAGAAAAAGGTGGTCTATTGGGAGGAAAAAGAAACAAAAACAAAGAAAGGGATGGTAAACTAAACAAAGTGAAGAAGAATTTAGAATCACATTTTTATTCTAATCTAGGATGCCAACTTAGTGATGAAAATAAGGTCACTTTGAAGGATTTAGAATAAAAAAAGGTAAAGTTACTTTGTGATAGGGAAAGGGAATGAAGGCTCAAGAATAGGGAAATCGATTGAATTGGGAGATGAAAACACCAAACTTTTTTAAAAAATTCCAATCACAAAAAGAGTGTTAATATAATCTGGGAAATAATAAATAATGAAGGAAGAAAGGCAAACACGTTTCGGGATCTAGATGAATTAGCAGTACAACAACATTTTGAGGAGGTGTTCAAAAAACCAGATAGAGAAAACATAGAAGAAATTTTCAAGGTGACATCTTATTTCCCTTGATTATTTGGGAAGAGGATAATGAGAGGATGCATAGAGTAGTCAAAAGGGAGGAAATTATTTATTCTCTTACCTCTCTTAAGAAAGATATAAGTACATGCTTCGATGGTTGGAATGTGGAATTATATATTTAGTTTTTTTACCTTTTGGGTAAGGACTTTTTTTCCAAGGAAATAAATCTAGTAATTTTAGTAGAAGATAATAATATCACATGAGTAGAATATAGTTGTGGTTATTTCCATCATCCTTTTTGGGGGGAAACTTAAAATAACGAGAGGTGTGAGTGCAAAGAAAAATTGTGATTCCAGCACAACACTGACTGATAAAGATATTCATAAGGATCAAAAAATAAACAAAATTTACATGAAGTGATTACATATCATGGGTATCATGGGGTTATATGCCTCCCTATGAGTGGCTATAATCCATAAACATTGTTTAACATAAAAAAAACTTCATAAACCAGCCATTACTTCTTGAAGTGTTCCAAAAATTCCATGGGTTATGACTATCAGATAGTTTTTAGAACCCCATCTCAAAGACAATCAAAATCCTAGGGAGGATTCATGAAGACAAGTATAAGAATGTACCTATTGGAACTTGTTGATCTCCCAGATGCCTTCTTTCATTTCAAGGTCATCCTTGGATAGCTTATCTTCTTCTTCGTTATTTTCCCTATAAACTAACGTGAGAGAAGGGAGATTGGAAGTGTTTTATGTCTCAGTAGAAGGGCTTTACTATGAAATTTATCAATTCAGTATTTTCATTTATCCATTGTATCATGAGGAAGTCCCATATAAATTGAAAATGAGAGATTCATTTTTTAGTAGAAAGTAAGAGAAATGGAAATTCCTACTCAGATTTGTTGAAGAAGTGAGAATTTGTGGGAGAGTTATTATATATTTTAATTCCACTTTTATTGCTCGCGTGGGAAAAGTGGATTTTCCTAATACTTTTGAGGTTTTTAGGCCTATCTCCCTATGCAACTTCATTTACAAAATTATTTCCAAGATCATTGCAGTTAGACTAAAGACCATCCTGAGATCACCACAAGAGGGACTGCGCACTACCCAAATCGATAAAGTGATATATTTCTAAGGTATATGAGAGGGTCTCATGGTTGTACCTTGACATACTCTTAATTGACTTAGGATTCTCGCTTCCTTTGGTCAAGTGAATTACGAGATGTGTGACTATTTCCTCCTTTGTAGTATTGATTAATGGATCAACATAAAAAATATTTATATATTCAAAGGAGATTATAAGGGGCTTACCACTCTCACCCTACCTCTTTCTTTTGGTAGAAAAGGGATTAACTAGAGCCATTAGTGAAGTTAGGAGAACGAGGATGATCAAAATTGTGAGGATAGCACTCACACACACAATGTTTGTAGATGGTGTTCTACTATTCTATTTTGGATCAGAAAGGGAGGATCAATGTTTCAAGAACATTTTACATCTTTACAACAAGGCTACAGGCATGGAAATAAATGAGAATAATTATGGAGTTTATAGGGTTGGTTTGGAGGGTATCCAAGATTTGGATATTGGAGGGTGTTTTTCTTTTCACGACTTAGACATGTTAGAAGAGGTTAAAAATATGGACTTCACTCCTAAGCCAAATTTCTATAGAAAAGAAAATTGGTACTCGCTATTGTCTAAAATTGAAAAATGCATATCGTTTTGGTGCAACATGTGGTTTTCTAGGGGAGGTAGATTGGTTTTGATAAAGTTAGTAGTAGAAGCTATTCTAGTAAACTAGCACACCCTATCTCATATACCTAAATGTATTCTTGAACAAATCAGAAATTTTTGTTTTAATTTTATGTAGAAAGGGAGAAATGAGTACAAAATAAGTCATCTTGTTAAGTGGCATAAGATTGCATATCCAAAATCCATAGGGGGTTGGGGGATAAAGAACATACATTTATTTGGTAAAGCTCTAGAATAAAAATCATTATCCAATGTCATAACAAAGGAGAGCATGTGGAAAAGGATTCTTATATATAAATACATTTCTACGGGAACTCTCTTGGACTAGATTAGAAAGGGAAGGAAGAGTATACTGAATTTATCCAACTAGTGGAAGGCAATGACACTAGAATTCACAATTACATTACAGGTTCTTATTTGACATCACAAGTGGGAGATGGATAACAAGTAAGAGTGAGGGTAGTTGCAATTATGGGTAGAGACATATTCCTCCCTCACGAAATCATACAACAACTACAGGTAATTGGCATATGTACACTTAATTTGATTGACATCCCATATGACACATGGTAGTGTAAAAGTCCAATACAAATATAAATCCATGAAGAAAATACTCTATGTGTGGCATGTTCCATGGTTGATGCAAAATTTGATATTATCTTCTTTAAAACAAATAGTAGATTGGTCTCTCGATTTATGGTTTTGACCAAAGGTGTTTAGATTGGAACTTTGTACAAGTTGGATGTGACTACTCAAGTCATGGGTAATGGTAATACAAGGTCCATGGAAAAAGTCAAAACAATGACAACAATGAGATATTAAGCATAATGTTGTGGCATCATTGGATGAGACATCTTGGTGAAAAGAACATACGAAGAATTGTGCACTAAGAATATTGTCCATGTAATTGATGATCTAAAGAACTCTTTTGAGTTTTTTGAGGCATATGTACTCATAAAGAAGAATATTTTTTAGTTACAACAAATCTCAAGAGGTTCTTGAGCTGGTGCATTCTCATATTTGGAGGCCTATGGATGAAATATGCATTGAAGGGCCTCATTGTTTTATCACTTTTATTGATGACTTCTCACAAAATTCAAGAGTTTAATTCATGAGGAAGAAAAGTGACGTGCTTGGAATTTTTAACATCTTTGTTTGTTTGGTTGAAAGGTAAAGTGGGAAGAAGGTGAAGGTTGTCAGAAGAGAAAATGGTGATCAGTATTGTGTTAATGATTTAGAAGTATTTTACAAATCTTGGGGTTTCACAAGGAAGAGAACCACTCCAATAAGAGGTTGAATCAAACCTTGATGGAGAAACCACAAAGCATGAAAGTAGTTGTTGGTTTCACGAAATATTTTGTACTAAAGAGCTTGATAGAGAAAATTAATTAACCAATAGATCAGGTTTTGGGTGATAAGACACAACAAGAGGGTTTGAGTGGAGAGAAGCCCTCTATTTCACTCTTACATGCATGTACCTACGCTAAATAGGGAAAACTTTGAGTACAAATTAGTCAATTACATATTTATTGGATATTTAGGAGGAGTGAAGATATACAAGTTGTGGATTCCATTTAAGCATAGAAATACCCACAATTAGAATGTGATCTTCAAGAAGAAGAAATATTGTGAAGATCATCATGAAGAATTTGTATTAGTAAAAAAGGTAACACATCTAGTTGTTCCATATTTCCAATGTGGAGCCAAAGATCAAGTTGAAATATTGTGAGGGACGAACAAAATGTTCTAATTCCATAAGAAGGAATTCAAAATCATTGTGAATAAAATATACCATTAATACTTAATGAAAATGTGCACCTTTAACATGATCAATACTTAGTGAAAACGTGCATCTTGAATATGATCAATGTGAGTTGTTACAAGGGAATTTTTTATAATAAAATATAAAAAAATGAACAATACTGTTGACTCTTTCCCATATATCGCTTAAATTCAATTCAACTATATTTGGTAGTCTGACCCGTATCTCGTTCCAACCAGCATGTGAGAAAACACTAAAGAGAATGTGTCATGCACATGTCGTGTAACTGTCAAAAGAAAAGATCAGCGTGCTATCTTTCACCAACCCTATCCATTCAGAGTTGTTGAAACGCTGGACAAACCAGGCATCCCTCTCTAACCTTTCCATGCATGGTTTGAACTCTCTTGCACTTTCAAAAATCTTTCTAAGATTATTTAGATAAAAATTAATGTTTTGTTGTTGAGTTTATATTTATTTTGAAATAAGTTTGTACGAGGAAAGTTGAATACTTTAAGTGTCTTGAATTTTATATAAAAAAATTGAAGTAATTTAGATAAAAATTAATGTTTTGTTGTTGAGTTTATATTTATTTTCAAATAAGTTTGTACGAGGAAAGTTGAATATTTTAAGTGTCTTGAATTTTATATAAAAAAAATTGAAGTTGGTTTTAAGTTAATTTATTTTTAATATATAAAACAAAATATAAATTTATCCAGCTTCAAATATTGTAAGTTTTAAATAATGTATTGATATTTTTTTTAATCATATTTTATTGTTAAATTTGATGTGAATTTTGAAATAAGTGTGTATAGATACATATAATATAAAATAAATATTGAAAATTTAGATAATGATTTATTTTTAAATATTATAATGATATGAGTGTGTATGCTTTTACAATTAGTCATAATTGTTGTAAAACTCAATAATAAGAAAAGAGTATGGAAAATAATAGATTGAGAGAACTTTGAAAGTTAAAGCAAAACCTTACTCCAGGTGCACTAGCCAAACTTTGAAATATCATATTTTATTATTTAATGTTTTATTATTAAATTTGATGTGAATTTTAAAATAAGTTTGTATAGATGAATTTTTATAAGTTTGTAGTGTTACATTTGTTATTTTTTATGGATGTGAAGTTTGTGGTTGTAGTATCAAATACAAAAAAAAATATAACTTATAATCTCAAAATTAAAGAAAATACACCCTATCCCATCCTCCTCTTAGAAACAAGTCTCTCCCCCATTGCGAGCATGGCTATGACTAGATACCTAAAGTATACAAACAAGTTAAACAACATGGAAGACAAGAGGCTTCCTAAAATTGACATAAAGATGCCCGGCCTTGGCTAAACTATTAGGGAATCATGGAAGACACCATTTTGCAGAATAAAGATACTATAAAAAAAAACTTCAAATCAAAATTTAAGGAGAAAATGTGGTGTTATAAAGAATTAGAGGAAGAAAGAAAATTAAGGTATTATAAGGATGTAATCAACCCTAATCTAGAAGATCAAAACCCTGTTTTGCCAAGTCTAAAGAAAAAAATAAGAATTGCTAAGATAAGAACAAATTCTCACAAGCTCGTGAAATTGGGCATTGGTCAATTCCTAAGACTCCATGGGATGAAATAGTGTGTCACCTTTGTGACACTAAGAAGGTTGAAGATGAAAAACACTTTCTCTTAGATTGTCCAGCCTATACCCATATTAGATCTCATTTTCAAAATATTTTTCACGCTACTAACCTTTCTAACCTCTTAACTCAACAAAAGTATGGTGATCTTGGAAAGCTTCTCTTAATGCTTTTATAGCACCCTCTTAAGGTCCAATAGACCAATTCGGTCTTAGTGGATGTTAATCATCATCATCATCATAATAGAAAATAAATATAGAAAATTTAGATAATGATTCATTTTTAAATATTATAATGATATGAGTGTGTATGTTTTCACAATTAGTCATAATTGTTGTAAAACTCAATAATAAGAAAAGAGTATGGAAAATAACAGATTTAGAGGATAAAATAGCTAGATAGTAGTTAAAAAACTTTCAAAGTTAAAGAAAATTTTTAATGGAGGTACACTAACCAACTAAGTCAACACCTCACTCTTAAAATAAAGTATAATAATAAAAAATCATAAAGCAATAAAAAATAAAATGAAATTCTCTCACATTAATTAATGTATCATATATTATTACTTAATGTTTTGTTGTTAAATGTGCATTTTAAAATAAATTTATTTAGTATAAAGTAGAGTGAGTATTGAAAATTTGTGTAATCATTCATTTTTAAATATCAAAATGATATTCTCTAACATTAATATAGTATTTTAACATTAATGTAGTATTTTATTTTTTTGGTAATTTGTTATTGAGTTTAAATGTACATTTTAAAATAATTTTGTTTAAGTATATATAATAAAATAAATATTGAAAATTTACACACTAATTTATCTTTTATGTGGCTAGTATAGTCATTATCCTCCTCCTTTAAATTGATGATATTGTTCTTATGATTAAGAGTCTTTATGACTTAGGTAATCAACTAATAATTCTCAAGGATTTATGGGCTAACATGGGCATCACTTTGAACAATGAAAAAACAAAGGTTATGATAATTAAATAAAAAATGATAATTTGAACTACAACATTGAGAAAGGGATAAATGGAGGGTGGAAATCTTATTATGAGATTTTGTAACGAGCCTCCTCGTTACGACGACGAACCTCATAAACAAGTAATTTTTTTTTTTTTTAATGTGCGTGCGTGCGTGTACAAGGGAAATAAACACATTCTACTATGCGTCGCCACCCGACGACGAACAAGACGCACACAACGACGAACACAACATGATGACCTAAGACACACATCAAGCATCTGCATGCACTGAACGACGATCAATCAACAATAAAAAGACTGACTACCCGTCCTTCCTACCCTACAATGGTTAGGACCTCCAAGACACATAAGAAACGCTCAAGCCCAAGTTCCCATCGATTTTAACCATTTAAGGTCTCAGTGTTGGCGACTGTTCTGAGGAACATGGAGATGTCTACATCCCACCCAACACTAGGAGACCCAACTTACAATCTAAGGACAATAGTACTAACAACCCCACACACCATAAACAAATACACATAATTAAAATCTATATTAACGGACTTATCAATATTCTTGATACGTATAAGGTTTTCAATCAAGAATTACATAAGAAAATCAACACGAGGGATTTTTCATTATTAAGTGGCGCGCCCTCAAGGAAATGAAAATTAAGAAACACATTCCAAGTCACTTTCATAACCCTACTAATGGGAGGAACTTCTAATAAACACTGCAACTTGAGTACCACTACTGATAAGGGTAAAAGGCATTTATGATAATGCATTAATACTATTACTTCCAGGTGGAAAGATAAACTGAGGTAAGGACTTAGGCATAAATTTCACAGTCAAACGATTTTCCTTTCACCTGCCATTCATCTAACAATTAAAACGTACTGCCTATTTAAAAATTACTGCCAACGACTCTCAATGAGTTGGATTCTGTCAGGTTTAGAAAGGTTCTACTAGTTCAATTATTATTGCACTTCTATCAAGAATTAAGGGGGCAACCTAAGGTTGAAAATCCATTTATGTAATTGAAATTTAAGGCTGAGATCCCAAAAAGGGGGTTTCCAAAATGGAAAAACACAATGCAACACTCCGGCAAGTGGACTCGAAGATTAAACTGCTAAAACGCGGGTGATTCTACAGCCACACAGTCCGAGTTTTCAACAAAATGGTGGGGGCATAAAGAGGCAGAGGGCATTCGGTTGGGAGCCACCAATCGTGGGAATTAATTAAGGTAATGCGGGGGTGAAAATAGACAGAGACTGTGCAAGAATCCGAGTCTATCCGTCAAGGTCGAATTCTGGGCAAGCATTGTTGGGGGAGAATCAGATGTAGCAGCGAGATCGCCAAGAGCACTCCACCGTAAATTCCGTGGTCAACAATGGTAGTTGTCACATTTAACTTAATGGGTGGGATACATTAGTTACAACCCAGACCTTGTGTGCGAGGTGGATGCAATAAAAAAACACATCAAGTGCAAAGGAAGGGGCTGGAGTCATCCATAGACGCATATAGAAGTAGGTGTCGATCCAGGTGGTTAGGTGATAAATTAGGTTGGTCGTTGGAGTAAAGGCCATGAGATAAATGGAAACAATCCATTTGGAGCATTTGGCACATTCCAAACGCAACAGAATGCCAAGGAAGGGTTCGTCGGGTCACACAATCATTGCACATCCCATCGTTCATGGCAACCTTTGCACCCCTTTAATGCAGAAAACAATACACAGTCAACCAATGGTTCAACTCGCCTAGGTGCTACGGTTTCAATGGTTTCCTCTCCCGGGGTGCTCAACAATGCAATGGAGACAACAGACAAAAATTCCTTGAGGGAGATAAAAAAATCATGAAGATAAACCAGACCAATGCGTAGATATGGGCAGTGGGTCGATTGGTAGAGAATAAAAAAAAAACCTCAATCACAGGCCACAAAAATTTCGTAGACCAGAATCGTAACAACATTTTTCTTTATCAAATGAAAATAAATTGAGTTTGAAATGCTTGATAAATTAAAGAAATATAGAATTAAAGTAGGCACACAGAGTTATGTGCTAAAGAACACACCAGTAAGGAGCATTTTCTTATTAAATGAAGGATCCACTATGGTAAGTAGATTCTATACATTTCCAATCAATTTAAAAGTTATTCCACATCAATCGATCAACTAAACAAATGAAATTGATGCAGGAGCATCGCTCACTCATCAAGCGAGCCAGCAAATCAAGCGGAAAACAACTGGATAAGCCAGCGCACATTTTGGAAATACTTTGGGAAGTTGTTGCGCCGCTCTTTAATGAAGGAATTTATAAAGAGGTGCACTTGTATTATAAAGGGGACCTTGATCCTTTAAGCTCTCGTCCTTAGTAGATAGGAAGGCATTTAATAAATTTAATGCAAGTAGATAGATGTTTAAGTTTAGATTAGACAGTTTAAGAGTTCGAGAGGGAGAACGGAATATAGACACCCTCCTTTGTAAATTGTATTATGATCATCAAATAGGAGCAAGAAGAGCAGCAGAGAAGTGTATGAAGAACCTCCATGTACAGATATTGAATTAATAGGAAAGCTTTGATTCAATCCCATGGTTGTGTTATTCTCTGTGTGTGTGTTGTTGATATTATGCTCATGAATGTTTGCTTCTTGTTATGCAATTTATTTTATATGCTGTGTATGTGATTTCATGATTGATTTGAAATATGAGAGAAGGAATGAATGAGTTTCAATTGTTTCTCTAAGTGAGCTAGAGAATTCCTGCAAGGTGTGCAGTTGAATTTGTCCGCAAGGAGTGCATGACTGCAGGGTTTACTTAGAGATAGCTTTCGTTATCACCTCAGAAGTGCAGATTTGGCACCAGAGCCGTGCAAGGCGTGCACAGGCTGGAAGAAGTCTCAGAGTTGCGATTCTGAGAAAAGGAATTTGGAATGATGTTGTAAGTGAGTGCGCAGAGTCAAAGAAACTTCAACACTTAGTCGTGTTCGAAGAATCGTCGTAAGGAATGTGTGCGATAAGTCCTCACAAAGACTTGTGAAGCAAGGATAAGCTCAAGAGGGATAGGCCTATATAGTTCACTGGAGGAGAATTTCAGTGTCGCTGTGGAAATCCCGAGAGAAGCTCCACAGGTTAGCGAGGGGTCGAACAAGTTCTCCCAGAGAGCATGTTTCATTCAGTCGCAGAAGATAGTAGAAGAAGGATGGACGGTTGAAATCCCCTGGAGAGATTTCACGAGAAGCCGAGGACCATTAGATCTTGCAAAGCTGCAAGGATTTTAAAGGTGCGAACATTCATAGGTTCGGAGCTCAGGAGGAAGTAGGGTCGTCGATCAGGGTTCATAGGAACCATCATATTTGCACGTGCCATCGCATATCGGCATATCGTGAGTTAGAGCACCAAGCTGCAGGAGCAGAAGTGGAAATATCACAATCCGCGACATCCCGAGGAAATCATAACCGTTGATCGTAGGGATGCATGTCAAGGAATCCCAAGGAATCGGGGTTCTCGACGACAGAGAACGCTTGTAGGTTGGATTCACGATCCGCGAAATCCCAAGGTAACTTGGCAGTGCGGGACCCCAGAAGCTAGTGGAGTATAGGTGGCATTGTATCGGAGGATCGGACCATTGGGCTTCAGGGTTTAGAAATCGAGGGTGTTGACATCGCAAGTAGCGATATCCCGATAGGGAAAACTCCGATAGTCGAAGAAGAAAAAGTCAACGATTTACCCATATCGGGGTTCGGGGACTCGTGAGGCATGAGGCACACGACCACAGGATTCACGAAGTCGCGAAGTCCGATTTCCCGATTGTGAAAGGAGGTCAGAGAGGAGGTGTTGTGGGTGAAAATTTCCCGAGAGGAATTAGAGGAGCGTTCACGTTCTTCGGGCCAAAGTAAGAGAAGGTCCTGGTGATCGCGGTCGTGCTGGGGTAGAGTTTGCATCAAGTGGTATCAGAGTGGGAATATCTTTTCTTTCTGTAGCAGAGAAGAGGATTCATTATGCCACCCAGAAGAGAAAGGAAGTCACCTGGTCCGGAGGACAGGGATGCACGAAGAAGAGGTAGGCCGACAGGAAATCCAGAAATGGAGCGCCAAATGAGAGATCTCTGAGCAAGGCTTGAAGAGATGGAGACAACGCAGAGACGCAGAGTTGGCGCTGGGGATCTTATCGATTCAGAGGTTGAAGAGGAAGCTGGACATGCAGAAGAATTCACAGCAAAGGATGCATCAACCGAGCGGTTGATCAAAGCCATCGCCAGGATGGGTACAAAGGCGAAAATGGATATTCCAATCTACGAAGGAAGCCTGGATGCAGAAGAGTTGTTGGATTGGATACGAGCTCTTGAAACCTACTTCGATTATGAGGAGATCGAAGAGGACAAGAAGGTCAGACATGTTGTCACCCGGTTGAAGGGGCATGCAGCCTTATGGTAGGACGAGCTTCAAGCAGATAGACGTTCCAAGGGGAAACAGAAGATCAAAAGTTGGGATCGAATGATCGCGAAGATGAAAGTGAAATTCATCCCAAGAGATTATCAGATCACTCTATTCAGGCAAATGCAGAACCTGAGACAGAAGTTGATGACGATGAAAGAGTACACCAAAGAATTTTATAAGCTCAATATTCGAGCAGGTCATCGGGAGAGCGATGATGAAAAGGTGGTGAGATACCTAAATGGTTTAATATACGACATTCAGGATGAATTGAGCATGGTTACCATCCGAACAGTTGAGGATGCGTACCAAATGGATCTGAAAGCCGAGGATAAGTTGAGTCGTAAGCAAGGTCAGTGAGGGCGAGGCAGGAGTCAGCGCAGAGGCAAGGCAGTTGCCCAGGAGAAATTCCAAAAGCCCAAGGAGGAGTGGAAAAGACCTCAGTGTAAGGTTGAGAGAGGTGGAACCTCACAACAAATTCATCCATATGTTGACCCGAGCGGACAACAGATTGATCAGCGAGGTGATTATGCTGACGCAAATACTCTTCCTTGTACTAGAGGTCGAGGCAGAGGAAGAGGAGGAGTAATCACATGTTTTACATGTGGAAAGAATGGGAACAAGTCATTCGAGTGTCCAGAGAAGAGGAAGGATATAGGAGAAGCTCACATCACAGAAGCGCAGGGGCGTGATGCTGAGAACGAAGATGCACACAACGGAAGATTGCTTGGGATGCATAAAGTTCTCTTAACACCCGAGAAGGAGGTGGAGGACACAACTCAGAGGAGCAGACTGTTCAGGACAGCTTGCATAGCCAAGGACAGGAAATGCAAAGTTATTGTGGACAGCGGAAGCAACGACAACCTCGTTTCATCCGAGATGGTAGAAACGTTGGAGATGGAAACAACTAAGCACCCAAGTCCATATAAAGTCTCGTGGTTACAAAAAGGACACCGGGTAAGTGTCACTAAACAATGCTTGGTTGAATTCAAGATAGGAAATTATAAGGATAAAATTTTGTGTGATGTCATTCCCATGGATGTATGTCATTTTTTATTGGGTAGACCATGGCAGTATGACAGAAATGTGGTTCATGATGGAAGGATGAACACATACACCCTGGAGAAGGATGGGAGAACACATAGGTTACTTCCGATAAAGGATAAAGAAATAAAACCGGAAGTAAACAACACAATACTTCTCATGAGTGGGAAGGATCTTCTCACAGAGATGGAGAAGAAGGAAGATCCACAATTCTTTGTGGTCAGGAAACCGAGAATTGTCCTGACTAGCACAAGAGTGGATGACTTACCAGATGAGATTCAGGAATTGCTAGAAGAGTTCATTGATATCATCGTGGATGAACTACCTCGTTCGTTGCCACCGATGAGGAGTGTGAGTCACCACATAGACCTCATACCAGGAGAAAGTTTATCGAACAAGGCAGCGTACAGGTTGACGCCGCGAGAAAATGAGGAAGTCAAGAACCAGGTCCAGGATTTATTRGATAAAGGATTAGTCAGGGAGAGCCTGAGTCTGTGTGTTGTTCCAACAGTGCTAAGTCYRAAGAAAGATGGAGGMTGGAGAATGTGTACAGACTCCAGAGCGATCAACAAGATTACCATCAGGTACAGATTTCCACTGTCGAGAATGGATGATCTGATGGATTGCCTGAGTGGGGMAAATTATTTTTCAAAGATTGATCTGAAAWGTGGATATCATCAGATTCRCATGAGAGAGGGTGATGAATGGAAGACAACATTCAAKAMAAACGAAGGTTTGTACGAATGGYTAKTCATGYCGTTTGGTTTGACAAAYGYGCCGAGCACATTCATGAGGCTGATGAATGAAGTTTTGTGGGAATTCATCGGGAAATTYGATGTCGKATATCTGGACGACATATTGATCTTCAGTAAKACCAAGGTTGAACACTTGAAGCATTTGGCTATTGTGATGAGAATACTGCAGCAGGAGAAGATGTTGGTCAACATGAAGAAGTGTTCTTTCATGAAGAMAGAGCTCATTTATTTAGGTTTTGTGATTTCGGCSAATGAGTTGAAGATGGACCCTGAAAAGGTGGACGTGATCAAGAATTGGCCATCACCGAGAAATGTTTTCGAGGTGAGGAGTTTCCATGGTTTGGATAGTTTCTACAGAAAATTCATCAGGAATTTTAGTGGAATTAGCACAGCAATGATGGACACCATGAAGAAGCGGCATAAAATTTTTCACTGGACAAYAGAGGCTGRGAAGAGCTTCAACCTGTTGAAGCGGAAGATCACAGAGAAACCAKTGTTAGTGTTGCCAAACTTTCAGAAAACATTTCAGGTGAAATGTGATGCTAGCGGATATGYCGTAGGTGGGGTCTTGAGTCAGGATGACAGGCCAGTAGCATATTTCAGCRAGAAGCTAGATGAAGCAAAGTTGAAATACTCCACGTATGATAAAGATTTTTATGCCATCATACAGGCATTGAAGAAGTGGAGGCATTACTTAATACCCAAGGAATTTGTTCTGTACAKCGATAATCATGCGTTGCAGTTTGTGAGTCAACAAGAGAAGTTGAACCAGAAGCATGAAAAATGGGTAGAGTAYATGCAGAATTTCACGTTTGTGATCAAACACATTTCAGGGACTRCTAACAAAGTGSYTGATGCTTTGARCAGGAAATGCTTGTTGTTGCAGGAGTTCAGAGTCAAGACGTTGGGTTTTGAAAATCTGAAAGACATGTATGCAGGAGATGTAGATTTTGCAGAGGCATATGAGGCAACTGAAAATCCAGTTCTCAGAGATCRGAGTCCTTGGATAGATTATATGATCCAGGAGGGATTGCTATTCAGAGGAAATCAACTGTGCATTCYGAATTGCTCCATGAGGGAGAATTTAGTGAAGGAAAAGTATARTGGTGGATTAGCAGGTCATTTTGGACATGACAAAACATTCGCAAAGTTGAGCGAATYGTATTTTTGGCCGGGCATGCGAGMAGATGTAAAGAGGTTTGTTGAYAGGTGTCGAATTTTGTCAGCATTCGAAGGGCYGGAAGCAGAATGTAGGGTTCTATCAGCCATTGCCCATACMGGAGAGGCCATGGGAGGCGATTAGCATGGATTTCGTATTGGGCTTACCGAAGACACAAAGAGGTGTTGATTMTATCTTTGTGGTGGTAGACAGGTTTTCGAAGATGGCACATTTTATTCCATGTYAGAAAACCAGYGATGCGACACACATCGCAAACTTGTTTYTCAAGGAGATTGTTAGACTTCATGGACTGCCGAGAAGCATATTCTYGGACAGGGATACGAAATTCATAGGTCATTTTKGGAGGACGCTATGGAAGAAGCTAGGGAMTAATTTGGATTTTAGTTCAGCTTACCATCCACAGRCAGACGGACAGACCRAGGTGGTCAACAGAAGTCTTGGAGACTTACTAAGGGGTTTGGTGACARAACACCACAGTAGCTGGGACAACATATTGCCACAGGCAGAGTTTGCGTACAATGATTCTGTGAATCGRAGTACAGGCAAAAGCCCATTYYAGATTGTGTATGGGACACAACCGAGGGGAGTTTCTGAACTCAGAGAGTCARAACAGGCTGCAACTAGTAGTGCTAGTGCAGAGGAATTCRTTGAGGCGATGCAAGAACTTCACAGTAAGGTGAAGCAGCGACTGATAAACTCGAGTCAGGAGTACAAGCGCAGAGCATATCAACATCGGAGGCAACTGYAGTTTGAAGTTGGTGATATGGTTCYGGCGCACTTAAGGAAGGAAAGGTTCCCAACGGGAACATATAACAAGCTGAAGATGAAAAAAATCRGACCATGCAGAGTCCTAAAGAAATTTGGGKAAAATGCTTACGAGATTGAGTTTCCGGATGGCATCGGGATATCTMCGATATTTAATGTTTCGGATTTATACCCATACAAGGYTGGAGAAAYAGACACTGGAACTGAGGAACCAGTGATCCAGTGGCAGAAGCAATTACCAGTTGTAGAAAAGTCRCAGATGGAGTGTATACTGGACAAAYGAGTGGGAAGGAAAACTAGGCAGAAGCAGTATTTTGAGTACCTGGTAAAATGGAAGAACCACCCAGTCGAAGATGCTAGCTGGGAGACTAAAGAAATGATTCAGAAGMATGGATGGACCGTGCAGGAGCTCATGGACAAGAGCCCATGAAAKTTTTCAGGCGAGGAGTATGATGCAGGAGCATCGCTCACTCATCAASCGAGCCAGCACATCAAGCRGAAAACAACTGGATAAGCSAGCGCACATTTTGGAAATACTTTGGGAAGTTGTTGCGCCGCTCTTTAATGAAKGCATTTATAAAGAAGMRCACTTGTATTATAAAGGGGACCTTGAGCCTTTAAGCTCTCGTCCTTAGTAGATAGGAAGGCATTTAATAAATTTAATGCAGGTAGATAGATGTTTAAGTTTAGATTAGACAGTTTAAGAGTTCGAGAGGGAGAAYRGAATAYAGACACCCTCCTTTGTAAATTGTRTTATGATCATCAAACAGGAGMAAGAAGAGAAGCARAGAAGTGTATGAAKAACCTCCATGTACAGATATTGAATTAATAGGAAAGATTTGATTCAATCCCATGGTTGTGTTATTCTCTGTGTGTGTGTTGTTGATATTATGCTCATGAATGTTTGCTTCTTGTTATGMACTTGCTTTTATATGATGTGTATGTGATTTCATGATTGATTTGAAATCTGAGAGAAGGAATGAATGAGTTTCAATTGTTTCTCTAAGTGAGCCAGAGAATTCCTGCAAGGTGTGCAGTTGAATTTGTCYRCAAGGAGTGCGTGACTGYAGGGTTTACTTAGAGATAGCTTTCGTTCTCACCTCAGAAGTGMAGATTTGGCACCAAAGACGTGCAAGGCATGCGCRGGCTGGAAGAAGTCTCAGAGTTGTGATTCTGAGAAAAGGAATTTGGAYTGYTGTTGCAGGTGAGTGCGCAGAGTCGAAGAAACTTCAACACTTAGTCGTGTTCGAAGAATTGYCGTAAGGAGTGCGTGCGATAAGTCCTCACAAAKACTTGTGAAGMAAGGATAAGCTCAAGAGGGATAGGCCTATATAGTTCACTGGAGGATAATTTCAGTGTCGYTGTGGAAAGCYTGAGAGAAGCTCCACAGGTTGGCGAGGGGTCGAACAAGTTCTCCCAGAGAGMATGYTTCATTCAGTCGCAGAAGATAGMAGAAGAAGGATGGAYGGTTGAAATCCYCTAGAGAKATTTCACGAGAAGCCGAGGACCATTAGATCTTGAAAAGCTGCAAGGAGTTTAAAGGCGCAAACATTCATAGGTTCGGAGCTCAGGAGGAAGTAGGGTCGTYGATCGGGGTTCATAGGAACCATCATATTTKCACGKGCCATCGCATATCGRCATATCACGAGTTAGAGCACCAAGCTGYAGGAGCGGAAGTGGCGATATCGCGATCCGCGACATCCCGAGGAAATCATAACCGTTGATCRTAGGGACGYGTGTCAAGGAATCCCAARGAATCGGGGTTTGGAGAATCGRGGTTCTCGACGACAGAGAACGCTTGTAGGTTGGATTCGCGATCCGCGAAATCCCGAGGTGACTTGGCAGTGCGGGACCCCRRAAGMTAGTGGAGTACAGGTGGCATTGTAYYGRAGGATYGGACCATCGRGGTTCGGGGTTTAGAAATCCAAGGTGTTGACATCGCAAGTAGCGATATCCCGATAGGGAAAACTCCGATAGTCGAAGAAGAAAAAKTCAACGATTTACCCATATCGGGGTTCGGGGACTCGTGAGGCATRAGGCACACGACCACAGGATTCGCGAAGTCRCGAAGTCCGATTTCCCGATTGTGAAGGGAGGTCAGAGAGGAGGTGTTGTGGGTGAAAATTTCCCGAGAGGAATTAGAGGAGCGTTCACGCTCTTCAGGCCAAAGTAAGAGAAGGTCCTGGTGATCGCGAATGTGTTGGGGTAGCATTTTCATCAGAAATCCATCGCAGACACAAGCACAACTTTGCAGAGAAGACATGTGTAAAGCGGTGACACAATCCAGGAATGTGCATGTTATTAATTCCAACTCTAACTAAATAACAGACTATGCAGTTGAAATATAAATAGTGTTTAGTACACTAAAAAGTAAACAACTAATGCAGAGTCCCTTCCATCATCTGAATTGCAAATGTTTAAAAGCTTAAAGTGAAACTATTACTGCAGTGACACTTTCCATCAATGCATGCTAAATTTGTTCGCTGGAAGAGGAAACGATTAATGCAAGGGACAATTGGTCGCTGGCCAATAGAGTTACAAGCGCAAGCCAAATATCCATCAACATAAAGTGCAGTCAATGATGTGAAAATGCAGGAATATCCAGCGAGATAAAGACGAAGTAAATCGAGATAACAATGGATATAAACATGCCGATCTCATGAAAAAACTCGCCAACGATCAAGTTCGTTGTGTTAATAAAACACATCAAGGCGCGAGATAATCAATCAACAAGGCTATAAAAATTCAGTCAAGAAACTAACAAACAGATTACCCACTCATCACACTTGCAGATCTAAAACATACATCCTACAACATTCTATCAATCAACATAAATGTGTATCATTTCCTATTCGCTTGCTCCAAGTGTAGACCGCACGCTTCGTGCCTCTCCCGCTCACCGGCCGTCGAGACCTCACCGGTACCTCCCAACCAACGCTAAGGGTAATCTGCTTCCCCCTTAGCCCCTCGAGCCGCAAAGGGGTCACACACTATCCAGATGATACATCTATCTCCCAGCTCGCCTCGCAAGGCCGAGCTACCACTCCTATCTGAGCTGGGAAATCCCAACTCCCCACAAGCAAATCAGTCAAGTCATTAATCTGGCAGCGTAATGTTACGCTAACAGTTGATCGCCCTTATTCCTCCTCCTTCCTTTCTTTTATAGAGTTTTAGAACTTCCAATCTTTCCCTAATCTCATTTAATTTAAGTTTAAAATAAAAATCTTCTAAAAATTCTTCATCGTACAAGTGTCATTCATCCCCCACATTCCTCCAATAATTATTTTCTTTAATTTATTAAATTGTCTTATTTCCCTCACTCACCTAGAGTTACTCCTAAATATACTCCTATGTGTCCCTAGATTCCCTTACAGGTTTTAAAATCTTTCCCTAAAAAGAAATTTATAAATCAGTTCAAAATTAGAAGTTTCTTAAATGTCGATTCCTTCCTAAGTTGGATTCCCGCTTTTTACCATGAGTTTCCCTCTTTCCCTTTTTATGTTGCCTCAATCCCTAGCTTCCTAATTTTTTATATTTCCCTCTTTTACTTTATTTATTAATTTAGTATATTTTTAAACTATCAAAGGTTAAAACAATTAAATTCTTCTTTACATTTTTTCCACATATTTTATTTAATTTCTTACTCCCTTCATTTTACCCAAAAATTTGTGAAGACCAAAATTATTGCTTAAGTGGTTTTTATTTTTTTTATTTTAAAATTTATTATTTTATTTTTATAAAGATATTTTCTTAAGGGTCGACAAAATTTTACCCCTAACAAAGTTTTAGACTTAGGACTTAGATTCTGAACTGGGCGACAATTTAATTAGGGAAGTTGTTTTAAAATTTCATAATGAGATATTTGTCTTTGGGCCATCTAGGTTCGTTCCTTTAACATCATCAACGTGACATGCCCTTCAATACGCATTACGTGCTCCAAGGGTGCCACTCGCCTCTTTGTTTCTTTTGCACGATGTGCCCTTTAGGACACACCACGTGCTCCAAGGCTGCCACTCGCCTCTTTGTTTCTTTTGCGTGACGTTCCCTTCAGGATGCACCACGTCCTCCAAGGGTGACACTTACCTCTTGACTGATTGGTAGACATCAATAACCCCTGGAGTAAACACTCTACTAGGTGAACTTGTGGGAGACTAAGGGATTTTAAGGAATAAGGCCCCCGCCTTATTGCGTGCCCCTTAGAATCAACGCGAGCGACTGTCGTAGTCTGACCTCGTGGCATCGTGGGTCCTCTCGAACTAGGTAATCGTTAACCTACAGTTCGAGCCACTGAAGGAGTGCTAGTAGGTTGTGGCAGGGTTGTTGTCCACACCTCTCCCTCAACATCTCTGGTAGTTGTGTGTGGCCCCTTTACTCCATACGTGAGTCTGGTCGGCAAGTTATCGTCAACGTGCATCATCAATGATCATGTTAGACATGTCCACATCATATCATATAATCAAATGTACTAAAATCACAGTAAAACAATCAAACCCAAATAGCACACTCCCTGACTCGATTCATATTCCAAGGGTTCCGTAGATGCCTCTACATCCTCAAGGTCCAAAACCCTGCACACTCAGTAAAACCAACTCAATAGCACCTGTCTATGTCAATGAAGTAAAACATCATGTCATCTATCATAACGCATCATAATCAAGGAAAAATGTTTTAATATCATAATAGTTTGGATCACTTGCGAGCAAGTGTCCTCAAAGAATAAGTTTTCTCAGTGCGCCAGAGCAGGATGCTACAGATTTAAAAAAAATTGTAAATCAAAATACCTTTGAATTTGGGAAATTAAAAAAAAAACACCTATTCCACACTCTCCTCGCCTAGGTTATCTTATATAGATATGAAATTTAGGGTTGTAGTATCTCTAGAGAATATTGGCCAAAGATATAATAGATCCAAAAGAATCTTATAACTTATACACCCTATATTATCCTTGTGGTAGATAAAACAATTCAAATGTAGATGTCATAAAGATGTCAAATATTGGCTAAATCATTGGGGAATACAATAAGAAATCATCATGCAAAATATCAATAATATTACAAATATTATCAATTCACAAAACTACGTGGGATGAAATAATCTACCATCTATGTGACACTAAGAGAGTAGAAGATGAAAACACTTCCTCTTAGATTTCCATTCCTATACCGAAATTAAATCTTAATTTAAAAATATTTTTCACTATACAAACCTTCTGAACCTCCTTAGTTATCAAAACTATAGTAATCTTAGAATACTTGTCTGAATGTTTTTTGAGCATATAAATACAATTTTAAAGAAATATAAGTAATCTCTTACCTTCTTAAGTTGTGATACACCAAGTGTAGCTTGAGGTTAATATTTTTTTTTCCAATATTAAATATATCATATTCGATTATTTAATATTTTATTTTTAAATTTAAATATATATTTTTTTAAATAATGATATAAAATTTAAATATATATATTCAGAATAATTTTATTTAAATTCATAAAATGAAATAAATATTAAAATATAATAATCCATTTTTAAATATTATAATTATTTTCTCAAATATTAACTTAGTATATTTTAATATTTTTTTATTAAATATAAGTGTAAATTTTAAAATGATGATGATGATGATGATGATTAATGTCCACTAAGACCAAATTTGTTTATCAAACCTTAAGAGTGTAAGTGATTACTTGTGATTCTTTATAATTTTGTTTTTGTGCTCAAAAAACATTCAGAGAAGCTTTACATGATCACCATACTTTTTTTGAGTTAACAGGTTAGGAAGGTTTGTAGTGTGACAAATATTTTGAGAATGATATCTAATATCGGTATAGGCTCGACAATCTAAGACAAAGTGATTTTCATCTTCAACCTTCTTAGTCTCACAAAGGTGACACACTCTTTCATCACATGGCATTTTAGGAATTGACCAATGCCCAATTTCACTATAGAACTCATTAGAATTTGTTCTTATCTTAGCAATGCATATTCTTTTCTTTACACCTGGAAAAACATATATATAATTTTGATCTTCTATATTAGGGTTGATTACATCCTTATAATACTTTAATTTTATGTTTTCCTCTAACTCTTTATCACACCACATTTTCTCCTTAAATTTTGATTTGACATTTTTCATAATAGTATCTTTATTCTGAAAATGGTGTCTTCCATGATTCCCCAATAGTTTATCCAAGATCGGGCATCTTTACGCCATCCTCGCTTGAGTCGATGGTGGTTATGACTCGATTTTGAAGAAATTTTAGGGAGCCTCTTGTCTTCCATGTTGTTTAACTTGTTATTATACATTAGGCATCTAGCCATAGACATGCTCTCAATGGGGGAGAGGCTTGTTTCTAAGAGGAGGATGTAATGCTCTTCCCGTTCATGACGACATCAACCTCTCATAGCAATGCTATAATATTATTTTTCTTCTTTATGTGTGTGTGTGAGTGTGTACAAGGGTAATAAGGACATTATACTCTGCGTCACAACATGATGACAAATCATGACGCATGCAACTGCGACAACATCATAAAGATCTAATGCGCACATCAAGAATCTGCAAGCAATGAACGACAATCAACTGACAGTTAAATATAAATGACTACCTGCCTGTCCTACCCTGCAATGGTTAGGACCTCTAGGACACATAAGCAATGCTCGAGCCCAGGTTCCCATCATTTTTAACCATTTAAGGTCTCAAGGTTGGCGACTGTTCTGAGGAACAAGGAGGCATCTACATCCTGCCCGACACAAGCAGACCAAGCCTACTAAGCTAATGACAAATACATAACCATCAAGATTGCAATCAACTAGGTTATCTACGTTAAGGCAAATTGCAATAGTGAATCATTATTAACTCATTAATTTACTCACTACTATTACAGTATTGCTTGGGAAGTGTACCTTCATTCTAATTTCACGACAATGAAAATTAATATAAAGCAAGTAAGTAAATTAACCCAGTCTATTCCAACCTCCAATACGAACCCAACTTTGCATTTCTAAAGTGCATAATGATATCAAGGTAAAATCTAATTTAGTCTTAGAACTGACTCATTCGTGCAATTTTAATCTTACAAGTGTCATCATCGTACCATCTAAATGAACTTGCCTTAAAATATTTATTTTTTTCTATGAGTATTTTGTTTAAGGTTGATATCTAAAAATCATGTAGATACCTATAACAATGTCCCAAGAAGTAGATTATGTACATCTTATCCACCTTTATCCAAAAAATTTCCTCCCACTATTAATAATAAAGAAGTCACATCATGACTCTAAATATACTAATCATTTAAAAACTTAACCATTTCATGATCATTTAAAGATATCTAAAATTTAAAATTCTATAGTATTCATATACATCATTCATTATGAATAATAAAGAAAATCTACGCTATGGTAGATCATGTGCATTTCAATACCCAACACAACATGATAGTCAATTTTTTTTAATTTTTTTTAAATATGTCATTCCTTTTTTAAGTTCATGGACACATTTGGCAATATTGAATAGAATAAATTCTTATCTTTGCCCTACCAAGATGTTCCTTGTTTTATATATATATATTAAGTAAGGGATAAGTAAAGGATATTATTAATTAAACGGAAACAAAGAATTTGGGTGTTAATAATTAATAAAAGAAGACTCAATTACCTTTGGTGTTGTTATAACTCACCGGTTGTAGACTACATGCTTGTTGTCCTGAGTTACTGAATAATGAAGGCTAAGAAAGCGCCAACAGGATAAGTGTTGTCAAAAGAATTAAGAGCTGGCAAATGGATGACGCATGCAAGGTAAAACGCCAGCCTAAGCGAACGTAGGATGCCAGGGAGTGGGCCCTCCTTTTCTGGGTCGTGCATCCAACGGGAAATCATCCAAAGACTAAATCAAAACTCTGACAATGCATGTTGACACACCTGTAAGGAAATTCTAATCCAGTCATGAAGGACTCTACCTAAAAATCGTTGCCTGGGAAATCGTGGGTGGATCTCGGAGGAGGTTTATTCAGCCTTTACAAATTATCTTCACCGATTCCATAATAAGGTCGTCATTACAGGCACGATTCCACGAGGGAACTATACAACCATCACAAAACATGACTTGCAGGGGTGAGGCACACACAACCAATTGATATAGTCCGCCGAGGGAGGGTGTAACAACAAGCAAGGATGTTATTTTAAACAAATGTAGGGGCAAATTTAATAAATTTTAATAGTTTGTAGGGGCGACAGTTAGATGTGATCAACAATAGAAACAACCAAGTCTAAACACAACAATTCCCTTGAATTAATAACGTGAGGGCTCTGCGATTTATTATTTTTAAAGGCTAAAACTACAGGTATAAAAAGAAAGGGCTAGAACAGAAACTCTAAGCTCTAAAACTATTTATCGTACTCTTCGATTAACAGTGGAAGGGAAGTCATGGCCTTCAATGCTAGACTCAACTTTTAGAACTATGGACTTACCACTGACCTTAGATACACTGTAATTTGTGATTGGAACCTTTATTTGGCTAGCCACTGCTGATTCACATTTGCAACAATACATTCCTTACTCAAACAATATTGTCTATACAGTCCAGTGCTTTCCCAACCCCAGCCCCTCACACTTGATCCTTTTTCAGCAAAAATACAATTACCGGACGTAAGAAGCTGATACGTAACCATCCTTGAGCAGTGGTCAGTACATCTAGAAGGTGGCTAGATGTACAAACCATATGACGAGTGAACCCCATCAATATGCAATCGGATGTTAGAGTATTCAATCTTCCAATTTAATACGTGGCCTGAACTGTGGGTAAAATAGAATTACACGAAAGGGACACGCTTCTATCCGGTGCGAAGGCTAAATCTCAGTTTCGATTACATTTAAGGATGAAACAGATTGATACAGTAACATTTTTTCATAGCACTCATAAGGCCAATGGAATCAGTTGTTCCATATACCACGACCGTTTAAGGTGGTAAAGGAATACTACTGTAATGTTCCTCCAACCTAAATATTCAAATAAATTGATTTAGACATTTAAATTCAGTAAAAAATTCAGACATATAAATTATGTCCTAAAATTGAGCTGGGTAGAGGGATGGGTTTCTTGCAATCAAACCAAATTTTCAGTAACAAATTACCCAACAAAATTTATAGAAACAAATTCACAGCAACCATTTTCAAAAACGAAAATTTCTGAGGCAGATTGCAGAAACAAAAATTATAGTAACAATTTACCCAACGAAATTGCCAGAAAAGAGTTTTTCAGAAACCAATCCTTCAAAACAAAAATGCTAGAGATGATTTTTTCCAGAACAAATTCGCCATTACACCCATCACAAAACGAATTCAAAAATTTTCCTTATCTAGTTAAATAATAGAAGTAAAATATATATATCCATTACCGCACAAATTCTCCATTACAATGCATCCATGTATATATAACAATGCATTATAAATATATCAGTGATTTTAAATGACTGCAAAACTATACCACAATAATTTAGATTTGAATATACCACATCCGAGAAAATAGAGTAGGAAGAGTAACGCAGAAGCATAAAGATCCAAACCAAGGAACAGTAACACCCAACCAGAACGTTGACCACAAACATTTTAGGCAAATAAATGAATGGTAAAAAGATCAAGACAAAATTCATCCATTTACAAATCAACATATAGATCCAAGCATAAGTTCCTAATGCATTCTACTCTACAAATTAAACGAGTGTACCATTTCCTTATCGCCCACCTCGAATGACATCTGCGCGCTCTGTGTCGCTCCCTCTCCCCGACCGTCGATACTACACCAGTACCTCCCAGCAAACGCTAGGGGTACTCTACTTCCCCCTTATCCCCCCAAGCCACAAAGGGGCCACACACTATCCAGATGGTATGTCTAGCTCCTAGCTCTCCTCTCAAGGCTGAGCTACCACTCCTCTCTGAGCTGGGAAATCCCAACTCCCACAAGTAAAACAGTCAAGTCACTAATCCGGCAGCGTAACGTTATGCTAACAACCAATCCCTTTCTTCCTTCTCCTCCCTCTCTTTTATAGAATTTTAGAACTTCCATTCTTTCCCTGAATCTCATTTAATTTAAGTTTTAATAATAATTCCCAAAAGTTCTCCTTCGTACAAGTGTCACCCATCCCCCACATTCCTCCAATAATTATTTTCTTTAATTTATTAATTGTCTTAATTCCCTCACCCACCTAGAGTTACTCCTAAAATTACTCCTAGGTGTCCCTAGATTCCCTTACAGGTTTTAAAGGCTTTCCCTATTATGAAGTTACTAATTTAGTTTGATTTAGAAGGTTCTTAAATGCAGATTCTTTACTAAGTTGACCTCCCTCTTTTTACCTTAAGTTCCCCTCTTTCCACATTTATGTTACCTCCTTTCCTTAGTTTCCTAAATTTTATAGTTTCCCTCTTTCCCCTTCTTCTTAGAGCTAAAAATGACAGTTGTGCAATTTAACCTCTTTTTCCTTTTATTATTAATTTTAGTATCTTTTTAAATTATCAGAAGTTAAAATAATTAATTTCTTCTTTACCTTTTATATCCACAGATTTTATTTAAGTTCTTACTCTCTTCATTTCATCCAAAAATTTATGAAGACCAAAATTATTACTTAAGTGGTTTTTATCTTAAATTTTATTATTTTATTTTTATATAGATATTTTCTTAAGGGTAGACAAAATTTTACCCCTATTGAAGTTTTAGACTTAGAACTTAGATTTTGAACTGGGCGGCATTTTAATTAGGGAAGTTGTTTTAAAATTTCTTAACGTGTTATTTGTCTTAGGTCCATCTAGGTTCATACCTCCATCATCATCAATGCGACGTGCCCTTCAGGACACACTAGGTGCTCCAAGGGTGCCACTCGCCTCTTTTGTTTCTTTTGCACGACGTGCCCTTCAGGACGCACCACCTGCTCCATGGGTGCCACTCGCCTCTTGACTGATTGGTAGACATCAATAACCCCTGGAGTCAACACTCTGCCAGGTGAACTTGTGGGAGACTAAGGGATTCTAAGGAATAAGGCCCCCACCTTATTGTGCATGTAATGCCCATATAATTCTAAACATCATTTAAG
>ML827437.1:86274-102859 GCA_009831015.1 Picea engelmannii | reverse complement strand
ACTAAGTATTAAAAATTTGCATAATCATTCATTTTTAAATATTAAAATAATGTTCTCTAATATAGTATTTTAGTTTTTTAGTAATTTGTTATTAAGTTTAAATGTACATTTTAAAATACTTTTGTTTAAGTGTATATAATAAAATAAATATTGAAAATTTACACACTAATTTATCTTTAATTTATGTGGCTAGTACAGTGATTATCCTCCTTCTTTATCTTATGATTAAGAGTTTTTATGAATTAGGTAATCAACTAATAATCTTCAAGGACTCGTGGTTTAATATGAGCATCACTTTGAACACAGAAAAAACAAAGGTTATGATATTTAAATAAAAGCAATTGACAACAACAACTGAGACAAATATCTTGAAATTGATATTCACCACAATCTTAATTGGAACTACAACATTGAGAAAAAGGATAAATGGAGGGTGGAAAGTTTATTATGGGCTTCAAAACAATTGTAAATCAAAATACCTTTGAATTTGAGAAATTAAAAAAAAACACATATTTCACACTCTCCTCACCTAGGTTATCTTATATAGATGTGAAATTTGGGGTTGTAGTATCTCTAGAGAATATTGGCCAAAGATAGAATAGATCCAAAAGAATCTTATAACTTATACACCCTATCTTATCCTCCTCCTAGAAGCAACAATTCAAGTGGAGATGACACAAAGATGCCAATTATTGGCTAAATCATCGGGGAATACAATAAGAAACCATCATGATATTACAAATATTATCAATTCCCAAAACTATGTGGTATGGAAGAATCTACCATCTATATGATACTAAGAGAGTAGAAGATGAAAACACTTCTTGTTAGATTTCCATGCCTATACCTAAATTAGATCCTAATTTAAAGATAGTTTTCACTATACAAACCTTCCTAACCTCCTTAATTATCAAAACTATGATAATCTTAAAATACTTCTCTTAATGTTTTTTTGAACATATAAATACAATTTTAAAGAAATAGAAGTAATCTTTTACCTTCTAAAATTGTGATACACCAAGTCTAGTCTCACATTAACATTTATTTTTTCCAATATTAAATATATCATATTCTATTATTTAATATTTTATTTTTAAATTTAAATATATATTTTAAAATACTTATATAAAATTTAAATATATATATTTAAAATAATTTTATTTAAATTCATAAAATAAAATAAATATAAAAATACAATAATCCATTTTTAAATATTATAATTATATTCTCAAATATTAACATAGTATATTTTAATATTTTGTTATTAAATATAAGTGTAAATTTTAAAATAAACTTATATAAATCTATAAAATTGATACTATGCAGAGTGCTCTATCCTTATCCTTGAACATTAGAGTGATATCCTCCTGCATTCATATATCATATTGATCGAATTAATATAGTATCTTCTATTATTTATGGCTGGAATAAAATTATTGTAATTTGTGTATATATTATATTTTATTATTTATTGTTGGAATATGCTTATATTAATTTCTGTCATGTCTTTAGATATGTATACTTGTTAATTAATGAGAATGCAAATTGTATGATTTATTAATAGTATGTTTATATGTAATAATAATTTAAAATATATTTATGAATTTTTAGGGTTTTATATTTTGTTAAAAACAATTTAAGTAATTAAGAGTTTTGATTAAAAATAAATATTAAATATTTAGATGAAAACAAAAAAAATAGTTAATTATAAAAATTAATAAATATTTTTTTTAATTATAAAAATTAATAAAATTAATTAATTATATATATTTTAAAGATATACATATCCTACATACCATACTCCTATATATATTACTTTTCTATGGATTTGAATTTATGATTTTTAAAGAGGAAACATAATCATTAGGCTCACTCATAAAAATAAAAAAATTCAATCCATAAAAATGTAAGAAGATTGTCAAATTAAAAAAAGCTTGATATGTAATCTAAAAAATGATGCTTAATATTTATTTTTAAACTGAAATTATATTTGTATAGGTTATTATGTTGAGAAAAATATAACTTTATTTTATCATAATTACGTTTAAAATAATTTATAACAATTTTTTTTTTCATTTAAATTTATTGTGTAAAATTATTATAATTATGCTGAAAATAATTAAGAAAATTTCAATTTTCTAGATTTAATTTATAATGTGTAATTATTATTATTATTATTATTATTATGATTATTAACGTCCACTAAGATCGAATTGGTCTATAGGACCTTAAGAGGGTAAGTGATTACTTGTGATTCTTTAGAATTTTGTTTCTGTGCTCGAAAAGAATTAAGAGAAGATTTCCAATATCACCATACTTTTGGTCCCCTAGGTGTCAGATAGTCGATGATGGAGTGTGCTATTAAGTCACTCAGTGATGTTAAAGTCATCGGTTCGAAACCTGCGGGAAAAAAACAAATCCAGCCATGTTAAGGGTTGGTGTGGCTCAGGCCGGGTGCGATACCTGAAATATTTTGACGGCTTAGATGCCCCTGAGTCACGGTTTCTCAGCCACAGGTTAGTCCCATAAGTCACANTAAAAAAAAAAAAAAAAAAAGATTACCATACATTTGTTGAGTTAAGATGTTAGGAAGGTTGGTAGTGTGATAAATATTTTGAAAATGAGATCTAATATGCGTATAGGTTGGACAATCTAAGATAAAGTGCTTTTCATCTTCAACCTTCTTAGTGTCACAAAGGTGACACACTCTTTCATACTGTGGCATTTTAGGAATTGACCAATGCCTAGTTTCACTATGGAGCTCGTGAGAATTTGTTCTTATCTTAGCAATTCTCATTTTTGTTCTTTACATTTGGCAAAAAAGATAGATAATTTTGACCTTCTATATTAGGGTCGATTACATCTTTATAATACCTTAATTTTCTTTTTTCCTCTAACTCTTTATCACACCACATTTTCTCTTTAAATTTTTATTTGACATTTTTTTTAATAGTATATTTTTTCTACAAAATAGTTTCTTCCATGATTCCCCAATAGTTTATCCAAGACCGAGTGTCTTTATTCCATCCTCACTTGAGTCGATGGTGGTTATGACTTTATTTTGAAGAAATTTTAGGTACCCTCTTTTATTCCATGTTGTTTAAATTGTTCTTATACATTAGGTATCTAGTCATAGCCATCCTCTCAATGGGGGAGACACTTGTTTCTAAGAGGAGGATGGGATAGGGTGTATTTCCTTTAATTTTGAGATTATAGGTTATAAAATTCTTTTGTATTTTCTCTATCTTTCTCCAAGATTCACGAGAGATACTACAACCCCAAACTTCACATACATAAATAATAACAGGTGTAACAAGAGTCTCAAAGGGGAGTTTCTTATTATCCCAAGTCCAAAGATCGGTTGATTTACAATTGTTTTCAAGCCCATAATAAGCTTTGCATCCCCTAATAATATTTTTCTCAATGCTATAATTCCAATTGAACTTATGGTGAATATCATTTCCAAGATATTTGTATGAATTCACTTCCTCCAAGTTGTTGTTGTCATATACAAAGGTATCATAAGAGATATTATTGGATTTAATAATCATGACCTTAGTCTTATCAGTATTAACAGTCATATCCATATTGGAGAAAAAATCCTTGAGGATTCTCAGTTGGTTTTCAATATCATGGGGAATCCTTGCCATAAGAACGATAACATCGGCATAAAGAAGAAGATTGATCACTATACCACTGAGAGTAGGGCCGACACAATCTATTATTTCCAGGCATTCCTCTAACTTGTCAATGTATATTCCAAAAAGGGTAGGGGACAAGGGACAACCTTATTTGACTCTGATATTGTAGTTAATATCTTTTGACCAACCCTTAGTGTTTTTAAAATTAGAAATAACATTTTCATACATCCTTATTGCAACAACCCTCAACTCGAGAGGCACTTTTATCTCTTCCAACCTATTCCAAAGTTTTTTCTTAGGAACCATGTCAAAATATTTTCTAAAGTCAACAAAAAAACAAAAAATATTGATTTTAGTATTGCGAAACTCCTCTGCAATGATCCTAAAGGTAACAATATGGTCCACAGTTGAATGATATCTCCTAAACCCAACCTGGCCTTTATATCTTTTACCGTTATTTTCTATCCAAATGCTAGTCTTCTTTTCCAAAATAATTCCATAAAGCTTGGCTAAAATCGGGTTAATCATAATGGTCCTATAATTAGAGGGAATGTTTCTATCCCCATTTTTAAAAAAGGAACAATGAGGCTTTGCATCCAGGGTTTAGGGAAGCCCTTCTTGACTGCTAAATTGGAGAGCTTGTGTATGTGAGGGATAAGGATTGGCCCTCCGATTTTAAAAATTTTAGCTCGGCAGCCTTCAATGTCCTTAGCTTTCCCATTTGCGAGCCTCTTAACCCCAAACTCTATGTCATCTAAAGATAAAATTTATTCCTTTGTAGGGACAATAGGAATGGTGTCCATGGAATTAGGGAAATCATAAAGACTTTTAAGGTAGGAATTGCAGTCTCTTAAGGGAATCTTATTATTTTCTTTAGCATTGTGTTTTAGAATTTGGCTCCAGAACTTCTTAGGATCGAACTTGTATAGTTGTGAAAGTTGCTCTTGCCTTTTATTGATATAATATATTTTTCTCCTTTTAATTATGGATTTGTATGTATTAATCTTATCGAGTTTTAAGGGATCATTAGAAGCATCCCTAATGGATTTCCTAGCAATTTTACATTCTTTATCATACCAAGGGTTGGTCGTTCTATTATAATTTTTATAGGACACCTCGAAAGAGAACTTGTTAATAGAAGTGGAAAGGGTAGTTGTAAAATTATGATAGAGTTCTTAAATGTTGTCCTTATAAGTTAGGAGGTTTAATTTACTATTTAAATCCTTTAGTAAAATGTCAACTTTACTTTTGTCAAAGTGAAAATTCCTTTGATTATCAGAATTCTCTTCAATATTGCTCCTATGCATGGAAAATTTTAGAGTTAGGGTTAAAGGTTTATTATGAGAGTCAGGCTCATGGTCATTTAAAAGGTCAAAAGTTGTTATTTGGTTGGAAACGGGGATATCAGATATCAAACAATCTACAACACTACTACCTAGCCCATGAATACATGTCATTTGGTTGGCGTTTTTCCACTTCATTACTCCATTGCAAATTATTAGGTCTTGAGAGTTATAGAGCTTGACGAACTCAATACCAAACAAGTTCTCAATTAGGTCTTCAGATCTTCTTTTGTAGCTATTAGATAAAACAAGGTCCTCATCTAGCCATAAAGGATTATGGTTGGACTCATTACTTAAAACAATAGCTTTTTTAGTTGCAGTCCTAGCATTAAAGTCTCCTAGCAGGAGGATATTACGTTCATTTTTCAGATTATAAAGATCTTGTTCTAAATTATTATAGGGATAATTTTTATCTAGATTATTTTTCTTATAAAAGGTAAAATTAATAGGTACAAAATAACAAATTTATATATAGATCTTCTTAGCATTGGTGCCTGAAATTTCTATCCAAATGTATTGATTAAGACGGTCAATCTTATGAAGTTTAATGTGAGGATAAATGCTCTTTCTAATATAACAAGATATGAATCCTATCCCTCTATGGTGATATTTTTTGTTCCATGCCGACCACAAGACAAATCCTTCCATGCTATGGACCTTAGACTCCTCATGCTCCCAAGTTTCAGCTAGACAGATAATATGAATATCACTCAGGATCCAACTTATCATAGGACCTTTGCGCCATGGAAAGCCATGACAATTCCAAAAAAGGATCTTGAGTGTCCCAAATTACTATTTATTATTATCCTTATGGTCTCTATCCCTAACAATAGCTTTTTGATTTCTAATTATTGCCCATTTTCCTTCTTTCCTAGATTCTTTTACCTTTTGAACTTTCTTCCTTAATTCAGCTTGGTCTTCGAGAATGAGGTCTTCATTTATAAATATTCTTGGCCCTTTTAATCTCATAGATTTACTAAGTATGCTATGTTTATGGTCATTACAACTTACTTTGACACATATCAACCTATCTTTGTGATCAATTATGTTTCCTAGCCTCTTTTATTCTATAAGGTAGGTTGTAATTATGTATTATGATTTTTCACTTAAAAGCATTTTATTATTATGGGCGTGACTTTTTTATATAGTTGAAACGGAATGTTAAAATTATGATAGACATAAATATGTTTATGAAAAGAAAATAAATAGAATCAAAATACAAAAATAAAAATAATAAGCAAACCTTTGTTGATATTAAGAACAAAGTTCAATATTCACATGCCTCTTCAATCGTGAGCTTCAAACATAATAAATTTCACTTCGCAAGAACAACATCTATTGCTATATATATATTATAACTAACCAAAACCGTAACCATCTAGTGGACCTCCATTAATGATGCCTCAAACACTAATTACTGGAATTTATTTAATGGGACCACTTACATTTATTGATATCACACTTTACTACCTAGTGGGCCTTATTTAAAAGAAGAGACCCCAATATAGTAAGTAACAACCTATTATTTAATTAGGGGAGTTAGGGTGGGACCCTAACATGCCCTTCCCTTTACAAACATTATCCTCAAGACTAGAGATGAAGAAAATGGTAGAGAATCAATGTTGGTTCCCATGTGCCATATTTGAGCTATGTATCCTTCCATTGGATCAAAACTTCCTAGATAGTGTGTCGGCGGAAATGAATTTCAAGTTTGTCCAAAATGGCCTCAAGTTGCAACCAAATGGAACCCTCCTAACCTTGTTCAAGAAGGACGTTTTGAACTGATCCAGATTATTTTCGGCATGAAATGAGATGAGAGATATAATAAAGAAATGCACAGAGATATCACATATATTCGATAATATAACATAAATGTATCAGATATGTAACCATAAACACATATATACAGTAATACGTGATTTCTATTAATGAAATAAATGTACAAAGACTATAAAAATACATAGTGAAAGACTCACTAGAATGGTGGAAGCTTATCTCTGAGAAGAGATGTGACAGCTACTCTCCTTCGCAAGAAGATGATTACAATAAACCTCTAAAGGCCTTTTTACAATAAACGGGAATGCCAAAAACCCCACACATCCAAAAACCTAACCCTAGGATATGAAGCACCAAAAGTCATGTGGGCCCCATTTGGGTAAGTTAGTACATCAACTTCCCAGGGTCGTAACTTTTGCATACGATCTTCGTTTTAGGCGTATGATAGTTCGTTGGAAAGGTATCGTCGAGGAGATTCATTTTGGGTGCTCAATAGTTCCTTAAAATATAATTGATAACCTCTATCTATAAAAATCTTCATTTAGGCCCTCAAAATGGCCCCGGAAGTTAAAACCTACTAAAAATAGTAAATTGTTAAAATTGCTAGAAAACTATTTTGAGCCAATCGGAAAAGGTGGGTGGCCACTGATATCCACCTGGATAATGAACTTTATAGTTTAACATGACCACTTAAATACTCAAGTAGAACACATGAAAAATAAGGTGAATCTTATAATGGTTAGGCAAGGCCAATTTACAAGCCACTACAACTATACTTTTGATTATATTATAGGGTCCATATAACTTAGGGGATAACTTCTAGTGGCTCTTCTCCTTGAGAAATGTCTTCTTATGGGGTTGGAGACACAATAACACTAGATCTACGTCTTCAAAGTGGAATTCAAAGAAATGTTGATTAACCTATTTCTTCATGCAGTAATGGGCCAACACCAAATTATCCTTGAGGGTACAAAGAATATCAACACAAGAGGATATGGTTTGGTCCACCTCATAAACCTTAGAAAATTTTGGTAAGTACAATATCATTGACAAGGAATATTGTCCATATACTGCCTCAAAAGGGGTCATTTTAGTATAACCATGATAAGTGGTATCGTACAACAATTCTATAACCAATGGACCCATTAGGGATTTCAATTTGAGGGGAAAAAAGTAAATATTCTTCCCAATACTTGTCAACTACTTTTATCTATCCATATTTTTAGGGGTGATATGTTTTATTGAGATTTCATTGGGTACCTTGAAGTTGAAATAAGTCTTTCCATAACTTGTTAGTGAAGCTGAGATCATGATCCATAACAATTAATTTAGGCATGCCATGGAATTTTAAAATAGTGTCCATGAATATTAGTGTCGTTGTGGAGGCCTTGAATGGGTGTTGTAAGGAACATAATTGAGCATGTTTAGAAAGGTGATCAAGACTAACTTGATCACTAATTTGTTTTCAAACTTTGGTATCCCTGCAATGAAATTCATATAAATGTAAATCTAGATGGTGATTGGAATGGGTAAATGTTGTAATGTTAATAGTTGATTTATTGTTCCCCCTTGCGCCATTGTCAATTTTAACATTTGGATACAACGATGAAGATGTCCTTATTCATGTATTACCAAAATAATTAAATATTAATCCATTCATATTTTTTTTGAAACCCAAAAAATAACCCACTATGGTATAGGAGTGTAATTCAGATAACACTCTAGATTTAAATGTTTAATCATGAACCAAAGAAATAAACACCCTTTATAGCAGAGATTGTCATTCAGCCAAGTGTAAYGTAGATGTGCATCTGGGTCAGCATGTAGTTGATGGGTCATTTGAAATATCTTGGCATYCATTGAACTTTCTCCATGTATGACCTACAACTAATCTAGCATTTGGAGACATAAGGAAAATAAGGAACCTTCATTTTCATACTTCCTAGATAGTGTATCAACCACCATATTATATTTACCCTTGTATATAATCTCATAGTTGTATAGAAACATTTTAGTGACCCACTTTTGTTACTTAGGAAGGGTATCCTATGTTCCAATCAATTTTTGAAACTGCAATGGTCTATCCAGAAATGATTCCTAGCTAGTTAAGGACACCACATATCGACTACATGAAGAATAACTTGCATTTCCTTCTCATATGTGGGTTTTCCAAATTTTCTATCACATAATTCCTATTGGTGGAGGCAAACGAGTGTCCCTCCTGCATTAACATTTCCCCAATAACTTTGTAGGAGGCATCACATTCGACCAAAAAGGTATTATTGAAGTTGGGTAAGGTGAGTATTGGGGAAATACACATAGTAGCTTGAAAATATTCAAAAGGCTATTCAACCTTCTCATTCATGAAGAAAATTGCGAGGCCAAGAAATTCCAACAAAATTTTAAGGGTCTTGGCATGAGGCCAATCTGTTATCACCTCAATTGTCTTAGGATCAACGTGCACACCCTCCCCACTAATAATGTTTCCTAAATATTCCACTTCTGAGACACCAAAATCACATTTAGAACATTTGAGGAATAGTTGGTGATTATGGAGGAGTTGTAAGACGTGATCCACATGTACCATTTTTTCCACCAACTCTTGTTGTAGACCAAGATGTCATCAAAGAAGACTAGGAAAAAATAGCTTAGAAGGGGTATAAATATTTTGTTCATGAGCCTTTGAAAAGTGGAAGGTGCATTGCAAAGGCCAAAATGGATTGTAGGAAACTCATAATGACATTTGCAATTATATAAAGCAATTGAAACATACCCATCTGGTACGACTCCTACGATGTACAACTGGTAAAAGCACCCTTTAAATTATTATTTTTAGTGTGTGTAGGAAGGTAATAATAACATTATACTCAACATCGCAACACGACGACGAACACTATGCATGCAACTCATGCAACAACAACATAATGACCCAACATAAAATCTCATCAAGCACCTAGAAACAATGTACGACGATCAACCAATGAAGAATAAGAATGACTACCCACCCATCCTACCCTGCAATGGTTAGGACCTCCAGGACACATAAGTAACGCTCAAGCCCAGGTTCCCATGGATTTTGACCATTTAAGGTCTCAGGGCTGGCGACTATTATGAGGAACAAGGAGGTGTCTATATCCTGCTCGACACAAGCAGACCAAGCACATTAAAAGTTTATGTAGCTAAGTACAAACACTACTTATAATGAACAAACACACCCTCAATGGGAAACACAAGATTAAAAATGACTTCGTCAACAATCAACCAATAATCAAGGTTGAAAGGTCAATATCTAAGGTTTAAATTGGCGTTAATTACAGATCGATTAACCAATCTAACTTCCATTAGTCAGTGAGTTACCAACCGAACTTAATCATGAATTACGACTCAACTTAGCAAGTCTAAGAGACGATCATCATTATTGTACAATCTTAATTTAACCTTTAAACAATCACGAGCAGTTCTGATTTAGAAATTGTCATCAAGGTGCCATCTAAATCAACATTAAATGGACATCAATAAGTAGGTTGGAACTTTGACTTGGTTAAATATAATTAACATTAATTACAATCTAACTATCTTGTCTAAATCATAAATTAACCATTAATCAAATAGGCATTAAGTGCAATCAATTTAGAAAAATACCATTATCCATTATTCAATTTGATTGACTAATCGAATTTAATCAATATTAGAATCATAAACTTGAATCACCATCTAAATTAACATTAATGCAAAACAATGGAGCGATTCTGAGATAAAAGAAAAAGGTCATCAATGTACCATCCGAAGTGACCTGGAATGCAAATCAAGTCAATACTAAAATTGTAATTATAATTACATTCTAATATGCTTGTTTAATTAGTCAGAAGACTAGATTTAACAATCTGGTCTGGGTGAACTTGGTGGTCTACTCATCAAGAGTGTCTAATCGTGAAGAAGGTTGCTCCACCTAAAATGGAAAATGGGCTCACAATCAACGAGATCCAAGGTATCTTCCTATGCCAAGTCACAAGGAAACGATCGCCCCAAGCATCGAAAGCTCCCAACAACACAAATTTATAGGCAAAAACACGTGGCGTCATGAGGAAGGATATACCAAGAGGGGCATCCAAGTGATCTACGCATCAAAAGGTGGTCAAAACTAACAACAACCCTCCCAAGTAAAACTGATATTATTTTAAATAAACAATTTTTTTTTTATTTTGATCTCATATAGGCTGGATAAGACATCACACCTTTATTACTCAAGCCCGGTCAAACAACACATCTCAGGAAGTAATTAAATGGTTGCTTCCATGCAACCGGTAGCAGTGCTGTCAGACCAAAGGAAAACGTTGCCAAGGAGAAGGTAAATCTAACGGTACTGCCATCAAAATTGTAACTACCAATAGTTGTAATGGCTTGGACAAATTAAGGAAGATGTGGTGCATCATCCACCATAGACAGGAGTATAAGTCGTTGTTCTTCACAGCCGAAAGCACAAGTATTTTACATGGCTAGGGGAAAAACTTTGTGGGCAAGGGACGCAGTGTTCACATCAGTTAAAGGTTACAATCATTGGGGTATGGTGTCACAACAAATACAGATTCTACAATCACAGAGGTAAGGGTTTATACAACAAATTCAAGTTAGGGTTCAAGATCCTTACAAATTTGATCATTATCTTCTAAATACCACAAAACCGAATTTAGAGAACCCACTCTATTTAATTGGAAATTTCATGGACTCGGTACAACCAATGATAAGATCTGAAAGTAAGTCTAATATCCTTCAGGATTTATAATGGCCAATAGTAGGCAACCCAAGTATAAAAGCGTAGAGATGCATTCACCCTTCAGGTGGTATTGCTGAGAAAAATAACACAGACCAAGGCTCAAGCAGACAAATGTTCTATTTCCAGTCAAGGGCCTTCCAGAGTTCTTGAAGGGATCAGTCGAACAGTGGCATTCAGAATTTAAATGAACACACAACAAATTGATGAAATAAAATGAGAAGCACAACAAACCAAAGTCAATCAATGAGGGAACAATGGTAAATTTGAGTAAAACATCGGGGTAAAAATTTGTGGGCAAGGGACATAGTGTTAAAATTCTCCATCATTAAACAAAACGCAGGGTTAATATTTTACAGCTATCACCTAATTACAATAGATAAAGTAATATTTTTACATCCAATACCTAATTACAATAGCAGAGGTAATCTTTTTACATCAGTTACACAATTACAATCGCAGAAGTAATAAAAAACAGTCAATCCAACAAGAAGAAAAACCCAGATTGCAGCTAAATAATTTTTACATCTCAGGATACCAATATAACATGCTGACAAAAGTAAGAGAATGTCAGGGCTATAAGGATAACTCGTTGAAGGGATCACAGGAATGCTATCAGTCGAGGCGCAGAAAAATAAACAACAAGGAAGCAAGATAATCCATACGCAGAGGCCGTACTGGAAGGCACAAGTCAAACAATCAGGCAAGGTCAACAACAAAGGTAGACAAATGATAGGTTCATCATTCACTTAATCATCCTCGCACAGAAAAATAGGGCGTTGAGATCCATGGGTCTTTTAACGCTAAGGCGACGACTGTATATCAAGCTCTTGGCCGACTGCTTAGGCGAGGACTGGCGAGCTAGGTACGAATACTAAGAAACCACGAAGGATACAATCAATCACAGCTAGGTGGTCAAGATATGCAGGAAAACGACAGCCATGGGAGAAGACAACCATCGAGCTAGTCTAAGAAGAGTTTTCATCATCAACTTAAAAATACATCAGTTTACTTTTCCAATAAACAAGTATATCGAAGCATAAGTACTAATACCATCTACCAAACATAAATGAAGAGAGTGTATCATTTACTGTTCGTCCACTCTGAATGATGTCCACGCGCTCCATGCCACTTTCGCTTGTCGACCGAGATGACTTCACCGGTACCTCCCAACCAATGTTAAGGGTACTCTTCTTCCCCCTTAGCCTGTCGAGCTGCAAAGGGGTCACACACTCACTATCCAGAGATTTGGACTAGCTCCCAGCTTGCCTCACAAATCCAAGCTACCACTCCTCACTGAGGTGGGTATCTGTTGATGGGCGAAATTGAACGCTCGTCAACTGGAGGAGTGGATCCGGTCCAGGGTTTTCTAAATAACCCAAGATGTTTGGAATGAACCACCCTGACGGGTTTAGCGGCTCCGTTGGCCGATCTAAGTCCTAGGAAAACAAAAGAAAAACTAAGCTAATAAACTGATCTGAGTAAAACAAAACTAACTATAGAAAGCTATATACAATTCTAAAGTATATATACAGTTCACAATCTAATATTATACAATAATAATTCTATGAAATTAAATGTTCAGCTATCAACATAATTAAATCTTAATCGCAAATGTATAGCATTTACAGAATACAAATTTTGATCTAAATTTGCAAAAATCATTGGTAAAATGTCTTATGACAGCGAAACCATTATTTTTTATTTTTCATATCTTTTTTGTAAAAAAAGAGAAATAAAAACTAACTAAGCTAAGCAATTAAGATAACAATATGTACTAATAAACAAAACTATATATCTATCTAAATCTACTGGGAATTCTCGAATTTATTAACTATTAAATTGCAAATAACAAACTGACCTGAAGTAATGCTTCAGGTTTGTCCTGTGTACAATAGTTGTTTTAGCTATTCGGTGGCAGGAAACCCGCACCAGATTATCCACAAGATTCTTGTAAACAGGAAGCAATACTGCTCTTTGAATATAAATGACAGAACAAACAAGACATAAAACAACAGCAATCTTAAAATTTACAAATCATCACAATTAGATAAATCCCTGTGTGAAGGTTTGTACAGAACAGTTCATTTAATGAAGAAGATAAACCTGTACTCATCAAATTGAAACAGAGTAATTGTTGTACTAAAACTAAGATACATAAGACATGGACATAATTTAAATCACAACGCATTAATCTGTAACAAGTCTTGATATCTAAAGTAGTCAATGACTTGATCACAAATTAAAATGCACAAAAACTGAATGAATGTATGATAAATTGAAAGCTAAAGCTGTTACAAAAGATCCACTTCCAGACGATCTTGTATCATAAATCCATAGTCTTTATTCTCCCAACAATGATGGGTTCATTACAAAAAATAATGAGTATATAAAGGCCACAGGGTAAAACATCCTTGTGGGAATTATCAAAAACAGTTTACAAAAAATCTGGGAACAATCTCCCAAGTCTCTATTTTTGCCTATGACTAACAACTTAAAACAAAACTATTTCACAAAAAGCATGCTCTAAACTGCCACATCATGTCCAATTTGTCACTGAAATTCGTAGGTACCTATAGGTGGACAAGAATAAACAAGTTTAGATAAAGTTTTATTGGTAAAATTAACAAAAATCTAAATTTTAAGACTAGCTACAGAATATCACGATTGTGTAGTTGGTCTTATTTGCAAACCGAACCATTTTAAATCAATCAAATGATAACATAAATATATTCGACCTATTAAACCAAATATTTAATTACTAATTGAAAACAAAGTGAATCATTCATGCCACAACAGACCAAAACTTTTATGCAAATTGAGCACAAACGAAATCGTAATTGGATCCATTTCAATCGAAATAGACTATAAATAGATATCAAACAAATCTTTGATATGAATTCAATATAGACACAATATATCAATCCAACGCTTAACATAATCATTTTTTCGAATCAATAGATTACATTCTATTTATCAAACCAATCTTTGATATTAATGCATCGCATACACAAAAGACTATGCTAATTCAAACATACATAATAGTTTCAAAATCAAACCAAACAGAACCGAATCGAACTAACTCAGAGCCAACCTAATCCAAGAACAATAAAATCGTATTAATCCAAAACATAGCTATATTCGATTTTAGCAAACAAATCTTCAATGCATACAAAATAGTTTATACTAATCCAGAATGAAATATTTTATACTAATTCAAATAAAAATGAAATCATCCCTAGAAATTCGAAGTAAACATAATTGTTTCTGAGTCTATTAAAACAAACAGAACTAATCGGCTATGCTAGTTTGAACCAAATCATACAAAATCGATGTGGAAAAAACCATACCTGGGCTGTAGGAAAACAATTCGGTCAGGATAACTTTGAATTGACAAAGGCCGTAGTTGCCTCAACATTTCTGAAGACAATTGAACCCGTAGTCTTTTGTTTCTTCTCGTTGGCTTGTAGCCTGTCTCTTTCTTTTGACAACACAGTAATTCGTTCCTCTAAAGATTTAATCTTAGATTGCAACAGGGGAACATCGGTGTAATAACGTTCAAGCCAAGAATTACATTGAGTACACGATGGTTTATCGGGCCTTGGCATTACAGGTGAGGGTTATTTCAAGTTACCATGGGTTTCACTGTGAATCTTAATTCCCGGGTAGTTAGGGTCATTCTTGAGGCATGGAGGTAGGTTGGAAACATAGTCGTAGGGTTCCACAGAACAAAGGCCTTGAGAGTAAGGGTATTCCTCGGCCAAGAAGCGTTCAATCTCAGAGTCTGAATCCTCACTCAAGACAATAGGTTTCTGGTCAGTGCTTTGTTTGGGCTTGTTCTGAGCACATCTAGATATCTGTCATGCATTCTTCTTTCCCCTACCATTAACACCAACATCACCTTTTCCTTTCTTCCTTACAGTCCTCTTGACGGTCTTAGTATTTCCTTTAGCACATGGGTCGGCCATGGTATCAGGTAGGTCAAAGTTGGGGCAGTTTGAGGGTTTGACAGGGGGTAGAAGGGTAGGAGATGGCATGGTAGGCACAACCAAAGTTTCAGTGACCACAACCTTGTCCACTTGGACACACTCGGGAGTGGAAAAGCCATTCCTTGATAGGAAGGCTTACCAACAGTCACCACTAAGGCTCAAATGATGAACGATAATGACTTTGATCAAGCAGTGATGGAAAAGGATACTATCATCCTTCTCATGCTTAAATCATTTGGACACTTTGTAAAGACTGCGTAGGAGATAGTGTGGAATATTCATAGGGTAGTCTATAAAGTTCATAAGCAACCTGAGATGATAAAGAAATACTAACCCATAATGACCTTCACAAGTTACAAATTGTTTAACAATTGGTAATATATCATGCCACTTGGTCTTAAGGGCAGTGACAGGCATACCTCTATCACAACTAACTATCTTCCTCGATGTTAATAGAAGTGGCCATGGCACCTCATCCACTTTTTAATTTTTAAACCACCTCTTCCCTTTAACTAGTAAGCATGTAGCTAAGTTGAGGAATTCCTCATTTAGCTCGAGTTGGATATCTCTAACCTTATCCCTGCATCCGTTAAACGTGAGGACGAATTGTTGGGCGATCGTAAGGTTGAAACCCTCAAATATTTGGATAAAACCTAACCAGCCACTGTTCTCCAGGTCTTCGCGAGCATTGTCAAATAACAGGAGTGTTTGGTTTCCATTAGGTTCTATGCGCACCACAGGTGACATAGGAGAGATCATGCAGTGAGCCGGGTAAAGGGACAAGGGTTTGTACAGGGTATACGCAGGATCGAAAGCTCAGTGATTTCCCCAAAACCAATAAAGGTAACCCGGGATAGAAGGCAGGCATTAATGCCTAAGTGTGCGAGGGTGGTGGAACGAAACAGTCCATGCAGAACATTCATATTGAATGTACAATCGACGACCCTATGGTAATTGACTATTGTTGTGTGTTAAAAACAGTGCCAATCAAACAACTATTAAAAAATATGATAAATCGACCCAAATATTTGCACAACAATAGTGTTTGCATGGTTTAAAACAAAG
>ML827437.1:66627-76988 GCA_009831015.1 Picea engelmannii | reverse complement strand
GTCGAGGCGCAGAAAAATAAACAACAAGGAAGCAAGATAATCCATAAGCAGAGGTCATACTGGAAGGCGCAAGTCAAACAATCAAGAAAGGACAACAATAGAGGTAGACGACTGATAGGTTCATCCTTCACTTCATCATCCTCGTACAGAAAATAAGGCCATTGATATCCATAGGTATTTTAACGCTAAGGAAATGACCATAGATCAAGCTCATGGCCGACTACTCAGGCGAGGACTGGCGAGCTAGGGATGAATACTAAGAAACCATGAATGATACAATCAATCATAGCCAGGTGGTCAAGATATGCGAGAAAATGACGGCCATGGGAGACAACAACCATCGAGCTAGGATAAGAAGATTTTTCTTCATCAACTTAAAAAGACATCAGTTTACTTTCCCAATAAACAAGGAGATCCAAGCATAAGTCCTAATACCATTTACCAAACAGAAATAAAGAGATTGTATCGTTTCCTGTTTGAACGCTCTGAATGACGTATGTGTGCTCTGTGCCACTTCCGCTTGCCGAATGTAGATACTTCACCGGTACCTCCCAACCAATGCTAGGGGTACTATTCTTCCCCCTTAGCCCCCCAAGCTGCAAAGAGACCACACACTCACTATCCAGAGATTTCGACTAGCTCCTAGCTCGCCTCACAAGGCCGAGCTACCACTCCTCACCGAGATGGGTATCCCAACTCCCACAAGTTAAATCAGTCAAGTAGATATTTCTACAGCGTAACCTTACGCAAACAGAAGATTCCTGTCATCCTTCTCTTTCCTCCATTATATAGAGTTTCAAACTTCCTTTCTTTCCTAAAATCTCATTTAATTAAAGTTTTAAAAATAAATTCGTAAAAATTCTTCTCCATACAAGTGTCACCCATCCCCTTCATTCCTCCATAAATTAATTTCTTTAATTAATTAATTATCTTTATTTCCCTCACCCACCAAGAGTTACTCCTAGAATCACTCCTAGGTGTCCCCAAATTCTCTTACAGGTTTTAATAGCTTTCCCTTTTATTAAATTGCTAGTTCAATTTAAAATAGAAAGCTCTTAAATGGTAGATGCTTTACTAAGTTTGACCTTCCATTTTTTCCCTTAAGTTCCCCTTTTTCCCTTTTTATGTTACCTCTTTTCCTAGTTTCCTAAAAAAAAAAAAATTCCCTCTTTCCCCTTTTTAATTAGAACTCAAAAAGGCAGGTGTGGAATTTAACCCCTTTTCCCTTTTATCATTTAAATAGTATATTTTAAATTATCAAAAAGATAAAACAATTAATTCCCTTTTTACATTTTATCAATATATATTTTTTTTCTTTTTACGAATAAATTAAATTTCTTACTCGCTTCATGTTACAATATTTAACGAAGATCATAATTATTATTTAAGGTGTTTTTGTTTTTATTATTATTATTTTTTTATAGAAGACACAATTTTACCACTAGCGTAATTTAGACTTAGACCTTATATTTCATATTAGGCGACATTTAATTAGGGAAATTGTTTTAAAAATACTTAACACGTTATTCGTCCTAAGGCCATCTAGGTTCATCCCTCTATCATCAACAACGCGGTGTTCCCTTCAGGATGCACTATGTGCTCCAAGGGTGTGACTCGCCTCATCTGTTCCCTTATGCAACGTGTCCTTCAGGACGTACTACGTGCTCCAAGGGTGCCACTCACCTTAATATGTTTCCTTTGCACAACGTGCCCTTCAAGACGCACTATGTGCTCCAAGGGTGCCACTCGCCTCTTGACTAACTTTTTAGACATCAATAACCCCTCGAGTCAACATTCTGCCAGGTGAACTTGTGGGAGACTAAGGGCCTCTAAGGAATAAGGCCCATGCCTTATTGCGTGCCCCTTAGAATCATCGCGAGCGATTGTCGCAATCTGCCCTCACGACATCGTGGGTCCTCTCGAACTAGGTAAGTGTTAACCTACAATTCGAGCCATGGCAGGAGTGTTAGTAGGTTGTGGTAGGGTTTTTGTCCACACCTCTCCCTCAACATCTCTGGTAATCGTGAGTGACCCCTTTACTCCACATGTGAGTCTGGTCGAAAAGCTATCGTAAGCCTACATCATCAACAAATCATGTCAGAACATATCCATATCATATCATTTAAATTAGATGCACTAACATCGCAGTAAAACAATCAAACCCCAATGGTACACTCCCTGACTCGATCCAGAGTCCAAGGGTTCCTTCTATGCCTCTACATCCTCGAGGTCCAGAATCCTGCACACTCAATAAAACCGAGTCAATAACACTTGTCTATGTCAAAGTGGTAAAAAAACATGTCATCAACCCATAACTCCTCATAATTAAAATCAAAAGTTTTAATAGCATAATAATCTGGATCGCTTGCGAGCAAGTGTCCTCAAAGAATAAGTTCGCTCAGTGCGCCAGAGCGGGATGTTACAACAGTCTTTTGAATATCTACTTCCTTCATGAAAATGTGGTGAAAAATCTAGTGAAGATCAAGTTTTTTGAAGAACCAAGTGTCTTGTAGCTCATGTACAGGGTTGTTTTTAACCAGAATGGGAAATTTGTCTTTGAAAATCAAGTTTTTAAGAGAACAAAATCCATGACACTTGCGCCAAATGCCTTATTTTTTAAGGATCATGACAACTAGAGAAGAGTAGGAGGTGGTATTAGGATGTGTGACACCTACTACCAACAACTCCTGGACAATATTTTCAATTTCATTCTTTTGGGAAAAAGGATAATGATATGAGTGCACATTGGATTGTAGGCTACCAAGAAGTAGTGGGATACTATGATCTTATTCACAACCTGAGGGTAGTAGTCCTTGGGGAATTTTAAATACCTCTTGGTGTCTGTCCAAAACTAGTGGCGATTCTAGATGAACCCATTGAGAAGCATCCTCAAAGGATTGAATGGAATGGAATTTTTCAATAATTCCAAAATGACCCCTTTTAAGGATCGTTTTCCATCTCGTGAGAGCTAAATGTGTCTATAAATATTACTTTGAGTCTTTTGAGCATGTAAAAATGTCCATCCTTCTGGAAAATCAAGTATAACTTTGAGAAATACACTTTCATAGGGCATAATGTTATCAACCATTCAATGCCCAAAACAATATCACAACCACGCATTTCAATGGAAAACTTGTGATTTTTAAAGGAATAATCACCCATTTGAAGTTTCACATTTTCACACCAACTACCACATTTCTTACATCCCCATTGGAAATCATAATATAAAAAAATTTCATGGGATGGATAGAGGAGAGTGTTTCTTGGGAAATGTAGCAATGAATGAAATTATGGGTGATACCATTATTGATTAAGAAAATGAACTCCCAATTCTCAATATAGATACACCAAATTTAATGTCCATGGAGAGAAAATATTGGAAAAGGCATGCATAAATATTTGGGGTTCTTCACTCAATTGGTTAGGAAGAGGAACTTTCTAGGTAGGGGGATGAAATCCTCCCTATCCCCTCCATCAACTTCATCATCAAAATATTTCTCAAATATAACCATAAATAATTTATATTCCTTACAATTATTCCTTGGAGAATATTTTTCATCACAGTTGTAGTAAAGAACCTTGAGTTGGTTTTTCACCATTTTGGTTTGTGTTAACTTCTAGTGAGGGGTGGAGCATGTTGTTGAGGAGCTACCACATTTGGGTGTGGGTGTGGAGTAAATTTCGGGTGTTTGGACTAGGCATATGATACAAATTGTGCACTATGATCAAGTTGAGTGGCCTCCAACTAGGTAGTAGGGTGGTCAATCTCAACTTGGGATTTTATTTTCTCCTTAACACCATTGATAAAGCATTGCTTAAAAAATTCATTGACTAAATTTTTGATTCTAAGAACTAAACACTCAAAATCATTAGTATATTCTTCCACTATGTCTATTTGGTGCAATTTGGTAATTTGGGCCACAAAATTAGTATCCACGATAAAGTAAGAAAATAGGGATTTCAAAAATTGCTTCCATTTAATGAACCCTAGAGAAGATATCTTATTCCATATCCACCACTACCAAAATTTCCCTATCCAAATACAGGACACTAATTCATAGTTTCATTATCATGTTATCTGCTATGGCATGGAGGGAAAAATAATGTTCCATTTGTTCAACCCAACCTATCCGATCCAACCCATCAAATTGTTCAGATCAACTTTAAGGAAGTAAGATATTAGATTATGGGAATGGTAATAAATTATATGGTCATTATTGTAACCTTCTTCCTCATATATGTGTTGACCCTTAGTAGAGCCTTCACATGAGAAATTTACACCCTCATCATCCGTACCCTTTAGCTTCTCAATTTTATTAAAACAAAGACCAACTTCTGCATTGGGAAGACATGATAGTCTCCAATGTGCTGACTAACTATGTGAGAGTGTTTATTGACTAGGAGAGAGAATGATCCATTTTATTTAATTCATCCATGGATTACATGTTGTGAGTGTGTGTCATGGGACCACAAGGTCTATCGAAGAAGTTATACAAAAGCTATTGCTACAAAATCAATGTCCCAAGAGAAATCTATGGAGTGTAACAACCCCATCGTTATGACTACAAGTGAAGAAGAAAGTGCAAATATTTGTTTTTTAATGGGATGACAACAACGATTACATATAAACAACACATATGACGGTGAGCACCTGCCCGCTGAACAGGCAGCAGATGACTACGACTCCATGCACCGACACAAGAAAAATTGTGAGAAACATGCGTAAAACAACAAGGATAAATGACTACCTTCCCGACACAAACAAGACAATGCCTACAAGATAAGGGACAACATCCCCCTTTCGACACAACGACCTTGACAACCAATGACCATAACCTCAAGGCGCGTGAACCAAATGCATGAAGGCATTACAAGTTAAGCACTGAAAACAACTTACATCGATCAACAACACCCACATGGAAGGCACCGACCTCGGCCAAGCTATCCTTAGCCTCTATCCCTTAGGGTGTGCGATGATCCCCTCATCAAGAATCATGTCGTTCCTAGGTGATAGGCACGACTATAACCTTGGCGCAACACATCCTATATGGACCAAGGGCTCTAGATAGTTCTGACACTCTAGGAGATGAATACTGAGAAGAAGGCTACACCCATACCCTAAGCAACAGGTCGACAAAACGCAAGATGACTAAAATCAAAGGAAAATCTCAAGCTAATACCCAACTCTGTGAGCAGCCCATCCAATAACTAATAAGCTAGGTGTCTAAGTGCGAACCTCAAACTGTTACCAAGCTAGTAAGGTCTTAAATGTTATCATAATGCGCACTAAGACTAGAACTTAACCAAATCAAATACACTTATCAAAAATTATAAACTATCCATTAAAATAAGTGAAGTACTTCACATTTTAAAGGTGCTCCATGCTGCTTATAAAAAAAATAATCGACATTATTTTCTAAAAGGGGTAATCCTGAATGTGATTGATGTCTATAATTAATGCCACTTCAATGCTATATTTACTACCATTTTATGCTATTATGTGGTTATAAATAAATCCATTTGACGCTATTTAATACAATTTTAAAGCTATCTTTTTGTTTATAAATAATTGTCACCTCGATGTTATTCAATGAGATTTAATGCTATTATTAAACACTATCCATTAACAACAATTATTAATGCTAATTAATAACAGAAGAACGTTGTCCAGAAACAAATTGCCATGTTATCGCTCTCATAAGGATAACATAACCCAATAATACATGATAAGTTAACAATGATAACAATGATATATGTTGTAATAAAGCTAAGCTAACAATGATAATAATAATCCATGATGTAATAATGCTAAGTTATCAGGAGGTTGTTGCGCAATAATACAAGATAACTCAATATAGTAAAATCACATTGTACCAATCACTTAACCATGCCATATAGATCAAGCTATACATTACAAGAAAAGTCGTTGAATCCAACTATGCGCCAAAACGTTTTCAGAGCAATCAAATTGCAATCAAGTACAAGAAAAGGGCAGAGTGGTCAAATGACAAGGCTGGCAAAAAGACAAGAAGACACAGAGATAAATTGGTTTCCACCTCCAGACAAAAATCTCCCTGAATACACAGAGATAAGTGGAAAGTCATAGATATTAATAAGTACATGAATACGCAAAATCACAAAGGTTAATAATGATAAATGGAAGAGATTAATTGCAGAGATTAATGGCCAAAATCGCAGAGGTTATAGAAAAAATCACAGAGATTAGTAAAGGCTAATGGCAGAGATTAATCACAGAGATTAATGGCCAAAATTGCAAAGGTTATGGAAAAATTGCAGAGATCAGTAAAGGTTAATGGCAGAGATTAATGGCCAAAATCAAAGAGGTTATGAAAAAATCACAGAGATCAGTCAAGGTTAATGGTATAGATTAAGTGTAGATATTAATGGCCAATTTGCAGAGGTTATGGAAAAATCACAGAGATCAGTAAAGGTTAATGGTAGATATTAATTGCAGATATTAATGACCAATTCATAGAGGTTAACAAGCATCGAATCACAGCCTTAACAAGTGGAAAATTGCCAGCTGACAAGCAATGATTTCCATCCAAAAAAAAGGCAAATTACAATCTTAACAAATGGGCAAAATTTCCAGGTAACAAATGGAAAAATCGTAGTCTGAATAAGCAATGATTGCAGTCTTAATAAGTGTCAATCACAATGTATTCCAGTGAAATTTCGTAGTGGTTCAGGTGTAACAAGAAGCATGCACTCAAGTAAGAATTCTCGTTGTGTCTCAAGGCACAACCTTGCGGTCATTCAAAGGAAAAACCCAGTAAAAATGTAAAGGCTATCAATCAAGTGTACAATGCAGACTAAAATTGTCTTCAAATAAACTAAGGTGCAGAGGTATAGTAAAAAAAATGCAGAGAATATTTCCATAAATAAAACAACATAGAGTTAAGTTGTGAGGGAGGTACTACAACACAGAGTTAAAAATTGTGGTTGAGAGTGTTGAAATGCAGAGAATACTAAACATAGTTTTCAGATGCTGAGAATGATTAATACGCAGAGTTGATATAACATGAAGAGACCAAAGCAAGGTGGCTATCAAACACAAATATAAGAGGGGTAAACAGCTAGGAAACCACATCTTTCGCTCATCATCCATGCACAAAAAAGAGGGGCATTAGAATCTATAGGTTGTTGTGCACCGATGTGATGATCGTTGATTCGGCTCCTGGCCAACTGCTCTGGCATGGGCAGACAAAATAGGGATGAGGAAAAAGTAAAAGGAACCACTCTTCACAATAATCAACAAAACCAAAGGACAGTCGCAACATGCAGGGATCGAATGCCAAGGAAATCAAGTCAAGCAACGAGCTTAAGGCTATGGGGAAATTTAAGTTCTCGGTTGAAAAGTTGAGTCAAACATTTTCTTTACACAATTAAAAATATAGAATGAAAGCATAAGGTATAATAATAATCTACCATGCATATTCAAGTAAGCGTACCATAGCCCAAGTTGTCCGCTCTGAGTCGTTGTCCCACACGCTCCATGCAACTCCTACTTGTCGACCGATGAGACTTCACCGGTACCTCCCAACAAACGCTAGGGGTGTCTTCTTCCTCGGTATCCCCCCGAGACGTAAAGGGTCCACGCACACTAAACTAGAGAACAACAAGCTCCCAACTCACCTTGCAAGTCCAAGCTACCACTCCTCACCGAGTTGGGTATCCAAACTCCCACAAGCTAAGTCAATCAAGTCTAAATTTCTGCAACGTAACATTACACGTCACATAACCCATCCATCATCCTCCTCCTCCCTCCTTTATATAGAGTTTCTAAGTCATTTACTTTCCCAAATTCTCATTTAATTTATTGTTCAATAATTTAATTCATAAAAATCCTCCCCGTCCATGTGCCACCCATCCCCTTCATTGCACCATAAATTAATTTCATTAATTGATTAATTACTCCTATTTCCCTCACCCACCTAAAAGAATTCCAAGAATCACTCCTAGGTGTCCCATTATTCCCTTACATATTCTAAAGACTTACCCCCTTACTAATTTACTAGTTGAGTTCAATTTACAAAGTTCTTAAATGCAAGATACCTTACTAAGTTAGTCATTCTATTTTTCCCTTATGTTTCCCTTTCTTTTAATGTTTCCTCCTTTTTCCTTAGTTTCCTAATTCTTTTAAATTTCCCTCTTTCCCTTTTCATTTAAAACTCAAATTGGAAAGTGTAGAAAATTACCTTTTTCCCCACTTTTTTTCATTTTAATTAATAATTTTTTTTAATTAGACTATGTAACAAAACAATTATTTCCCCTTTTTCCCCCTTTTTAAATTTTATCCGCCAAAATATTTTTATAAATTAATTGAATTGCTTACCCCCTTATCATCACATGATTAATGATTATTATTATTATTATTATTATTATTAATTTTTTTTTTTTTTTTTATATATATTTTATCACAAGAATCACTTAGACCTAGATTTTATTTTCCTAGGTTGGGCAACATTTTATTAGGGAAATTGTTATAAATATTTCTCATCACATTATTTGTTCTAAGGCCATCTAGGTTTATTCATTTATTATTCAACAATGTGATGTGCCCTTCAGGACGCACTAGGTGCTCCAAGGGTGCCACTCACCTCATTATGTTCCCCTTGCGCAACGTACCCTTCAAGATGCACTACGTGCTCCAAGGGTTCCACTCACCTCTTGACTGACTTGGTAGACATAAAAAAACCCTAGACTCAATACTCGATCTGGTGATCTTATGGGAGACTAAGGGCCTCTAAGGAATAGGGCCTCTGCCTTATTGCACACCCCTTAAAATCATCGTGAGAGACTATCGCAGTCTTCCCTCATGGCATCATGGGTCTTCTCGAACTAGGTAATCGTTAACCTACAGTTCGAGCCACGGCGAGAGTGCTAGTAGGCTGTGGAAGGGTTGTTGTCCAGATCTCTCCCTCAACGTCTCTGGTAGTCATGCGTGACCCCTCTACTCCACATGTGAGATTGGTCGAAAATATATCATCAGCCTGCATCATCAACAAAACATGTTAGAATAAACTCCATAATCGTAACATCTAATCAGATGCACATAATTTATATATAGAACAATCAAACCCCAATAGTCCACTCCCTGAATCAATCTGCAGTCCAACGGTTTCAATGATGCCTCAACATCCTCAAGGTCCAAATCCTGCACACTCAGGAGAACCGAGTCAATAACACCTGTCTAAGTCAATACATCAAAATAACATATAATCACATACATAAATCCTCATAATCATAATCAACGACCAATAGTATAATAATCCAGATCACTTGCAAGCAAGTGTCCTCAAATAATAATTTCACTCAGTGAGTGCAAGAGCGAGATGTTACATACACCCCCTCTTGGTATAAACTTTGTTCAGAAGTTTCACATTATATAAGTGACGAAATAATATGTATCACAGTGTCATAAGTCTATCTATCAAACAAAAATGGAAATTGTTGGCGCATATCATATGCGTCCTCCCAGGTCACTGAGTGTGGACTATAGTTGTCCCACTGGACCTTGACCTGTTCTACTGTTCAACATCATAGTTGTCCAATGTGATGATCCAGGATGTGGATCGGCTCAGTTGTGAGCGCCCCCTCATCCAACACCTACAAGGAAATCATGTCAATAACATGTGTAGGATCACTAATATAATGTCTCAAAACAGATACATGAAAAACATCATGCATACACCTCAAAGAATCAAGAAAGTCTAGTTGATAGGCCACGGGCCCCTTCCTCTCCACAATCTCGAAGGGTCCCATGAACCTAGGGGAGACTTTATATCCCTTTCCAAACTTGATCGAACTCTTATGTGGTTTTACTCGCAAGAAGACTCGATCGTCAATTTCGTAACTACGGTCGACACGGTGCGCGTCGGCATAACTCTTTTGCCAATCCTGAGCTTCTTTGATCCTTTGTCTTACTGTTTTCATTTGATCTTCCATTTATTCAATCACTTCTGGTCCCATCAAGACCCTATACTCAAGCTGATCCCAACTCAGAGACGTCTGACATGGTCGCCCATAAAGGAACTCGAAAGGTGCCATCTTAATGGTGCTTTGGTAACTGTTGTTGTAAGCGAATTCTACCAGTGGAAAGAATTCTTACCAACGCTTCTGTTGGTCCATCACGTACATGTGAAACATGTCTTCCAAGGTCTGGTTTGTTTGTTTGGTCTACCCATCAGTCTCCGAGTGATATGAAATACTAAAGTAAATTTGGGTTCCCAAGGCCTCTTGGAAATTAGTCCAAAATCGTCTAGTAAACATCGATCCTCAATCAGATATAATCCTCTTAGGTACTCCATGTAGCCTCACAATCCCGTTGATGAAAAATA
>ML827437.1:41276-55769 GCA_009831015.1 Picea engelmannii | reverse complement strand
ATGTTTAAGCTTATAGATCTACCTTTAAATAAAAGGAACCCGCTCTGATACCAATTGTTGGAAATATTAAAACAACTGAGAGGGGGGGGTGAATCAGTTGTTTATGAGCTTAAACAATTTTATACCTTTTAAATATTATTAATATTCCTTCAAGTGATCATCAACAACATACAACATATGGACAGTAAAAGTAAATACCATCAGTCACACATAAAGTACACACAGAGACAGATTTTCACGAGGAAACCCATAAAGGGAGAAAACCTCTTCTTCTTCGAAATGATAGGCAGTCTTTTTCAGTTCTGTACATCATTTACAATTGAGCACCAACTCAACGTGAGGATGCTACCTCTGTTTTACAAGATGCAACTTTTTTGAGAGCACCAACTCTTTGGTTTCTCTAGCACCCACTAGAAGGAAGCACCAACTCCCTGAATATTCCAGCACCAACTGGATGGAAGAACCAAATTTCTGAATGTTCCAGCACCAACTGGATGGAAGCCCCAACTGCCAGTTACACAGGCTCCAACCTGTATAACAGAGAACACTTGTTCTCCCTAGCACCACCCTTCCACCCTTGTTTCTCTCGCTACAACCAGATGGAAGCTACAACTTCCTGTGTTCAAGCTCCCACTATAACCTCTGAGGACAACAGTCCTCCCGAGCACCTCCCAACCACCCTTAAATATCAAATAATGAATACACAGACAACTACACAGATAAATCAATTCTTACCAATCTTTCTCTATATCTGATCTTCAACAAACTGTTCTGCAATTCTTCTCTTCTTCTGTTTGTTTAGCAAGTCTGCTCTGCATCAACTTTTTCTATCATTCTACTCTGCTTCTGCTCTGTCTGTCATTCTGCTCTGCTTCTGATCTATGTTTCATCTCCCTCTACACATTTTCTCAATTTCATACTATGCCACTGCTCCTTTTCATTTTCTCATTGTTTATTCATTTTCACTTTAGAACAGCCAACCCAATTCCGTCTCACTCATTTTCTTTTATACACACCACCTTGATGGTTCCACTTCACCTTCCAATAGGAAAACTAAGGACACCTGTCTTAGCAACTGAAATGATAACCAATTCGCAATCGAGAATCCATTTTGTTTAGCAGAATCGTAATTGGTGAGTTACCTGTGTGTGAAGAAACAGTAACCCTTAGATCTCATTCAAGTCTTATCCACACCGTAGGATGACCTTTATTATTTTTTCCTTTTTAAATTGGGTTTTGGCATTCCTTATGATGCTGAGCCGAAGCGACTCTTTAGATTCCTCCAATGGAATCCCTCTACAAATGCCCGATCCACAGGTCCTTTCGCTTACCTTGTCACGGTCTCTGCACCTAACTGTGGTTATCCCCGACTCTCTATCGGGGTTCGGGGTTTCACACTTCCTGATGTTGAGAGTTTCTCACCTCTCCAATCCTCGATTATCAATGAGCCCCTTTCCATGCGCTAGCCCTGCTGACTATAGGCCTTGGCCCATATGACCATCAACACATGACCTCAATCAAACCTCTCATCGGGGTTTCGACGTTTTCGATGTGACCATGCACATGCCTACGGGATTCTCGATCCTCCGATCCCCGATTTGTCCCTTCACACACTGGCCCTCCCAGCTCATCTCCTTCTCATATGAACAACTCCAGTGAACACAACCTTATTCCGTCGAGGCTACGGGGTTCGCGAGTTCGAGATGCATGAAATCCTTGCTCCTGGGATCTCCGATATCTCGATATCTGATGTGAGATGCCACCTTTCCTCCCACTCCGACTCCTCTTGGATCCTTGGCACGCGTCCTATCTGAGATCCACGACTGTGGTCTCTTCTCACAGTTCGAGGTTCAACAGGCCTCGTACCCTTAGTCTCAAGACTTCCGATATGCCGACGACGCTTGATCCTTTACCACCTGTCCTTGTAGATGGACGGTTCTGATTAGGTCAGGTTTTCCACGAAGAAATTCCTCGACTTCTGGTCAACGGGATTGCCAATATCCTGACTCTCGATATGTCGATGGATGGCCTCCCTATCGGGGCTGTTCCCAGTGGCGCTCGATCGCTGTGACGCATCCTCTTCAAGTGGACGGTCCCGATCTCATCGGGATTTCGGGACTTCCAATGCCTTGGTTCCCTCGACCTTGAGAACTCCGATTCTCTGATGCGTCTCCATTGACTGGAATCAACAGTTCAGATTCAATCCTTAATCTGACAGCTCAGATTACATCGTGATTTCCCGTATCGCGAAATCTGCACTCCTGATGTCAAGTGACTTTGTCACTTCAAAGTTTCGATCCCCAATGCCCGATAAGGACTGTAAACTATGGTCCAAATTCATTTTGGATTAAATGGTTATGATTGAACCATGATCTTGTTTCAATCTATCTGATACAAACCCATCAATGACAACAACCATTCGTTGTCTGCAAACTTTCCATCAATGATAACAACCATCAACACGTATTCACTACTTGTTCAATATTTGCCAACAATAAGAATTCTAACCTTTTCACGTATGCTTCCATTAAGGCCGAACACGAACTTGTTGACCTTAATTTTCTCAATATTAAGATGCATATCATACCGAAGTAACTCCATAAATTGGCCTTGTACTCGGGCACCGTGCGACCACCCTGTGGTAAGGCATTGAACTCGTTGAGCTGACGCTCAATGAATTCCTCTGAAAGGTGCCTCTCTCGGAACCATTCCTCAAACAGGTCCCATGACACATCTTCGATGGGCATGTTCAACTGCGGTAGGAGAATCTTCCACCATAGAATAGTGCTCCCCTTCAATTGAAATACTGTCATGCATACCTTCATGTTGGAGGTATAGTCGTGAAGTGAAAATCACATTGCCATATTCTCCAACCATCCCTCGACAACTGTGCTGTCTGGGGCACCCTAGAACTTGAGAAATTTGACCTTATTGAGTTCATGGTGAATGCTACCAGTACCAATCGAAGCATGCAGTGGATCCTCAGTGGGTGTCGGCACCCTGGCCTCCTCTCTATCCAAATGGTTATCAGTGCCTCATACATCCGCTGAAAAAATCTCATCATGCCAACCACATCACCCACCGCTATCTTCTCTTTCCTGACAACCTATTCGTCTCCTTGGGGGTTAGACCCCTCAGGCGTGGATGTTGTTGGAGGTGTTGTGCCTCCTCCCCTAACACCCCGTCATCTGCCTCCACGACATCCTCTAACCATTATTACCTTCACAAATACAAGTCCACTTAATTAGAAACATTATAATCAATATCATATCAACGAAATCCGTAGTGATCCCAAGTTGCGAGTTGAACCCACTCTGATACCATATGTAACGAACCCATTGTTATGAATACAAGCGAAGAAGAAAGTGCATTTTTTTTTTAAACGGGACGACAAAAACAATTACAACAAAACTACACATCTGATGGCGAGCACCCACCTGCTAAACATGCAATAGACGACTACGACTCCATGCACTGGCACAAGAGAAACTGGGCGAAACATGCATAAAAAAAGAAAGAGAAACGAATACCCGTCTGACGCAAACAATACCATGCCTACAAGATAAGGGAAAACATCCCCCTTCTGACACAACGACCTTGACTACCAATGACTAGAACCTCAAGGCACGCAAACCAAACGCATGAAGGAATTACAACTTAATCGCTAGAAAAAAATTGCATTGATTAACAACACCCACACAGAAGGCACCGACCTCGGCCAAGCTATCCTTCACCTCTATCCCTTAGGCCACACAATGATCCCCTCATCAAGAATCATGTCATACCCAGGTGATAGGCACGAATATAACGTTGGCGCGACACATTCTATCTGGACCAAGGACTATATATAATTCCGACACGCTAGGAGATGAATACTAACAATAAGGCTACACCCATACCCCAAGCAATAGGTAGACAAGATGCAAGATGACTACAATCAAAGGAAAAGCTCAAAATAATACCCAACTCCGCCAACAACCCATCTAATAACTGATAAGTGAGATGTCTAAGTGAGAAGGTCAAACTATTACCAAGCTACTAAAGTCATAAATGTTATCATAATGCACACTAAGACAAGCACTTAACTAAATCAAATACGCTTATAAAAAATTATAAACTATCCATTAAAATAAGTGAACTACTTAACATTTTAAAGGTGCTCCACGCTGCTTATAAAATAAATAATCGACATTATTGTCTAAAAGGGGAAATCTTGAATGTGATCGATGTCTATAATTAATGCCACTTCAATGTTATCTTTACTGACATTTTATGCTATTATGCAGTTATAAATAAAGCCATTTGACGCTATTCAATGCAATTTTAAATCTATCTTGTTGTTTATAAATAATTGTCACCTCGATGTTATTCAATGAGATTTAATGCTATTATTAAATGCTATCCAACAACAACAATTATTGATGTTAATTAATAGCAGAAGAACGTTGTCCAGAAACAAATTTCCATGTTATCGTTGTCATAAGGATAACAAAACCCAATAATACATGCTAAGTTAACAATTATAACAATGATACATGTTGTAATAAAGCTAAGATAACAATGATAACAATAATCCACACTATAATAATGCTAAGTTATCAGAAGGTCGCTGCCCAATAATACAAGAAAATCTATATAGTAAAATCATATTGTACCAATTTCTTAACCATGCCATAGAAATCAGGCTATACATTACAAGAAAAGTCGTTGAATTGAGCTATGCACAAAAATGTTTTCAAAGAAATCAAATCGCAATCAAGTATAGGCAAAGGGCAAAGTGGTCAAATGATAAGGCTAGCAAAAAGACAAGAAGATGCAAAGATAAATTGGTTGCCACCTCCAGACAAAAATCGCCATGAAGACACAGAGATAAGTGGCAAGTTGCAGAGATTAATAAATACATGAAGACACAAAATCGCACAGGTTAATAATGATTAATGGAAGAGATTAATGGCCAAAATCACAGAGGTTATGGAAAAATCACAGAGATCAATAAAGGTTAATGGCAGAGATTAATGGCCAAAATCGCAGAGGCTATGGAAAAATCGTGGAGATCAGTAAAGGTTAATAATAGAGATTAATGGCCAAACTTGTAGAGGTTATGGAAAAATCGCAGAGATCAATAAAGGTTAATGGCAGAGATTAATGGACAATTCAGAGAGGTTGTGGAAAAATTGCAGAGATCAATAAAGGTTAATGGAAGAGATTAATCGCAGAGATTAATGGCCAATTCACAGAGGTTAACAAGCATCGAACGATAGAATTAACAAGTGGAAAAATCACAGTTTGAACAAGCAATGATTGTAGTCTTAACAAGTGTCAATAGAAATGTATTCTAGTGAAATTCCATAGTGGTTCAGGTATAACAAGAAGCATGCAATCAAGGAAGAATTCTCGTTGTGTCTCAAGGCACAGCCTTACGGTCATTCAAAGGAAAAAACCAGTCAAAATGTAAAGGTTGTTAATCAAGTGTACAACGTAGACTAAAATTGTCTTCAAATAAACTAAGGTGAAGAGGTATAATAAAAAAAATGCAGAGAATATTGCCATAAATAAAACAACATAGAGTTAACCTGGGATGGAGGTACTACAACACAGAGTTAAAAATTGTGGTTGAGGGTGTTGAAATACAAAGAATACTAAACACAGTTTTCAGATGCCGAGAACGATTAAGACGTAGAGGTGATATCACATGCAGAGAACAAAGAAAGGTGGAGATCAAACACAGAGATAAGAGGGGTAAACAACTAGGCAACCACATCCTTCGCTCATCATCCACGCACAAAAAAGAAGGGAATTAGAATCTATAGGTCGTTGTGAATCAAAGTGACGAACCATGATTCGGTCTCTGGTCAAATCCTCAGGCGTGGACTGAAAAACTAGGGATGAGGACAAAGTTAAAGGCACCACTCTTCACAAAAATCAACAAAAACCAAAGCACAATCGCAACATACAGGGATCAAATTCCAAGGGAATCAATTCAAGAAACGGGCTTAAGACTATGGGGAAATTTAAGTTCTCGTTTGAAATTCTAAGTCAAACATTTTATTTACCCAATTAAAAATACATAATGAAAGCGTAAGGTATAATAATAATCTACCATGCAGATTCAAGTAAGCGTAACGTAGACCAAGTTGTCTACTCTGAGTCTTTTTCCCGCATGCTCCATGCAGTTCCCTCTTGTCAATCAATGAGACTTCACCGGTACCTCCCAGCCAACGCTAGGGGTACCCTTCTTCCACCTTAGCCCCCCGATCCACAAAAGGGCCACGCAGACTAAACCAGAGAACAACTAGCTCCTAGTTCGCCTCGTAAGGATGAGCTACACTCCGCACAGAGATGGGTATCACAGAACCCATCCATCATCCTCCTCCTCCCTCCTTTATATAGAGTTTCTAAGTCATTTACTTTCCCAAATTCCCATTTAATTTACTGTTCAATAATTTTATTCATAAAAATCCTCCCCGTACATGTGTCATCCATCCCCTTCATTGCACCATAAATTAATTTCATTAATTAATTAATTACTCCTATTTCCCTCACCCACCTAAAAGAATTCCTAGAATCGCTCCTAGGTGTCCCCATATTCTCTTACACATTCTAAAGACTTACCCCCTTACTAGTTTACTAGTTGAGTTCAATTTAAAAAGTTCTTAATTGCAAGATACCTCACTAAGTTAGTCATTCTGCTTTTCCCTTATGTTTCCATTTCTCTTTATGTTTCCCCCTTTTTCCTTAGTTTCCTAATTCTTTTAAATTTCCATCTTTCCCTTTTCATTTAAAACTCAAATTAGCAAGTGTAGAAAATTACCTTTTCCCCCTTTTTTATTTTTAATTAATAATTTTTTTTAATTATCCTATGTAAAAAAACAATTATTTTCCCTTTTTCCCCCTTTTTAAATTTTATCCCCCAAAAGATTTTTATAAATTCATTGAATTTCTTACCCCCTTCCCGTCACATGATTAATGATTATTATTATTATTATTTATTTATTTATATATATATATATATTATCAAAAGAATCACTTAGACCTAAATTTTATTTTCCTAGACTCGACGACATTTTATTAGGGAAATTGTTTTAAATTTTCTCATCACATTATTCATTGTAAGGCCATCTATGTTTATTCAGTTATTATTCAACAACGCGGCGTGCCCTTCAGGATGCACTAGGTACTGCAAGGGTGCCACTCACCTCATTTTGTTTCCCTTGCGCAACGTGTCCTTGAGGATACACTATGTGCTCCAAGGGTGCCACTCGCCTCTTGACTGACTTGGTAGACATCAAAAACCCCTGGAGTCAATACTCTGTTAGGTGATTTTGTGGGATACTAAGGGCCTCTAAAGAATAAGTCCCCTCCCTTATTGAGCGCCCCTTAGAATCATCGTGAGCGACTGTCGCAGTCTGCCCTCAAGACATCGTGGGTATTCTTAAACTAGGTAATCGTTAACCTATAGTTCGAGCCACGATGGGAGTGCTAGGAGGTTGTGGTAGGGATTTTGTCCACACCTCTCCCTCAACATATCTAGTAGTCGTGCATGACCCCTCTACTCCACATGTGATTCTGGTCAGTAAGCTATCGTTAGCCTGCATCATCAACGAATCATGTCAGAATAAACTCCATAATCGTAACATCTAATCAGCTACACATAAGTCATATATAGAATAGACAAACCCCAATAGTCCACTCCCTGACTCGATCCAGAGTCCAAGGGTTTCATCGATGCCTCAGCATCCTCAAGCTCCAAATCGTGCACACTCAGGAGAACCAAGTCAATATCACCTCTCTAAGTCAATACAAAAAAATAACATATAATCACATCCATAATGCCTCATAATCATAATCAACGACTAGTAGTATAATAATCTAGATCACTTGCAAGCAAGTGTCCTCAAAGAATAATTTCGCGCAATGCGCGCAAGAGAGGGATGTTACATGGAAATGGGACACAAGCATATGTTTTAGAATATAGGTTTTGAAGGATCTTAAGGGAAAATGAGTGAAGTTCTATATCTCATTGGCATACCTAAGGGTTTTCAACAACAGTTCCCGGATGATTATTTCACATGCTAACTAAGGAAGGTATATCATACTCTTAGATGTAAGTTACCCAATTCCTTCGTACAAGAAATTTATCTTCTTTGATGTTGTTCCTAGTGTACTATAGAAATAAGATGGCTAGTAGGATTATGTAAGGTGGGTTTCAAGTGCACCTAGGGGGATTTTGATATACCCTAGGCTATGTGGAATAAAAAACTATATAAAGGCGTTGTATGATGTGATACTACTCGAAGGGGTACTAAAGTAGGTTACAAGGTTGTCCTACCAAGTGATGCCACTTTTATTTTCTACATGTATTCTTCCCCACTCATAGGTTTACCTACTGAATGAAATATCTCCATGTTAATTAAATATGTTTGAACACATCTCTAACCTAAAAAAATCTTCTAAAATTTGAGTTTGCGCTGACATAGGAAAGTGATTTGATACCACTTGCAGTGTTGGTGTTACTTAATACTTGAAACATGATATTTAGAGTAAGATAGATAGAAAGAAAATTGTGGAAAGAAAATAAACATAACCAAAATATGGAAAGAACAACAATATCTAAAATTTTATTAATGTTCATAACTAAGTGCATTGTTCACTTACTTATTTGAGGGGGAAACCTCCAATTGAGTAGAGATAAAAATACAATAATATTCACTTGGAATCTAATTACAAAGCTTCTACTAATGTATACACATTATAACTAACCAAAACCCTAAGAACTTAGTGGAATTGAATTAATAAGACCTCAACTACTAATTAGTGGACCTTCTTAAATGAGGCCCTCACATTTATTGATTTCAAATCGTACTTATTCATGGGTCATATTTAATATATATGACCCCAATACATTAGGTGATGACCTATTGTTTTAATTAAGGGAGTTAGGATGGGACCCTAACAAATTCTCAATAATATATTGGAACTTATTATGCAATTATTCATTATTTTATTTTATTTCATCTTTATATACAATATCACACATCATTATATGATTTATTACCCTATGTGAATTGATAATCCTTATTTCACAATTTTTCCATATATTTCATATACAATAGCAAGTGAATTTTAAAAACAGGTTTTGAATTTGATCTACTTAAATTTTAAAATTGTGCTCTACATGCTTCTTATAAATCACCACACAAGCCTATTCCCATGACAAATATCAAAGGTAATCCAATGGTCAAGAGAAATAAAATGTTGTTATGAAAATTTCTATTACCTTTGAATTTGCAAGATAAATAAAACTATTTTATGAAGAGACATTATAAACTTTTGACTTCACTTAAAAAAACAAAAAAAACCCTCACCTTGTTATCTTTATATATAACCATGGTAGATACATATTAACCTAATATCTATCAAGTACCTAGAGGGATCAAATCCATTGATGCTTGAAATTTGTATCCTTTAAAATGGATCTAGGCCTCATATAACTAACAACTTATGAAAATATAAATATGTAAAATTACAATTTTAATTATTGTTAATATTTTTATATTTTCATTGTAACAATATTTCTATTTAAAAAAACATATCTATATTATTTATATTTATGTATTGTTAATGGTTCTTCTTTATTTCCCCCTTTTTACCAAGTATTTTGGAAAGTGGATCTTACCTTCAAAACGTTTCTTCTCATTTTGATGTAACATCCCCATTATAATCCCCAGTTTATTTCATGCATAATGTAGATATAGATGTGGCTAATACCAATAAATGTAAATGCAAAATGTAATTGTAAATTGTAAATGAATATAATGTAATTCCAGATGGTGGGAATGGATAGATATGGGAGATGATTAATCCAAAAGAGAGGGGTAATTCCTAGAGAGAGTCCAAGAGGGGTCCAATAAAGGGGAAACAATTTATGGGTATTAATTCAAACCCATTTCTGAATTTTATTATCATTTAGGGAAAAATTCTAATTTTTGGTTGAGTGTATGAGAGGCCAATAATTGAATATCTGTTATAAGGTGGGTGTGAGAGTCACATCCCATAGTTATTGGAAAGCATGGGGAAGAAGAAATCAATGATGGGAAAAGTGAGCAATCAATGGTCTTGGAAAAAGAGAGGAAATGCATACTAATAGTAACAAGAAGTTTTGGGATATTGAGAGGAGACATGAAAAACAAGAGAAATAGAAAAAAAGATCTTAGGAGTTGGAACAACAAGAATAGGAAAATTTGGGATCATACTAGATAGCTTTTGGATAGTTTTTGAGTTGAAAATTGAAGAGTGAGGTTGTCAGGCCTGAAAAGTGAACTTCTGGGTGAGTTTCACTGTATCAACAAGTGTTTTTTGTTGTTTTTTTTTGTGGTTTTCCTAGTAGTGAGTTCCCTTGAGTTCCTAGATAAGAGATTCCTAGCTACCTATTCTAGAGAGACCCTGATAAATGAATGGGAATCCCTATGGACTAAGAGCAGTGATAGGGTACATTCCTTGGGTTGGGAAAGTCACGAAGAAGAGAGCTGGAGGAAATTCAGGGTAGTTGTAGGAGAGAACCAGTGGGTTGGGTGATACCGAATTGTGAGGGGAATAGAAGAAACACCCTTATTTTGTGGATTCCTAGCCCCAACTTGGGGGTGAATCACTATTGAGATTTGGAAAAATAGATCTATGGTTGGGTGAAATGTCCTTCCTAAGTAGTTGGTTGCATAGTTGTTTTATAAGATAAGTGCTTATCGTTTTTTGTCAAGTTATTCCATTAATGTAATTGGTGTGCATTTAATATATATATGAGAATAGTTTCATATGTTGTTATAGTTGTTTATTAGTTGCATTATGCTTGTTTAGAATGTTGTAGTTGCATTTAATTATGGGTATCAGAAATCTGGATGTAAATGTGAATAAATTTTTACTACTAAGCTACAACAAATAAATTAGCAAGAATAAATTTTGTTTTATGTGTTATTCCAAAAGTAATGTTCCCTGCTTAGGATGGGGAACATTACAGAATGGTATCAGAGCTCGAGGTTCAAGACATAACTTGTATGTTTCAGTAGCTAGCATGAATTGAGTAGATTCGTAGTTGGACATGTTGTCCTAAGATGGATTTGGGGGGAAATAGTGAAAAAAAGTGAAATCCCCAAATTATGAGTAGATTTTGAAGTTTCGGTGATTCAGAGTAGTTAGGAATGTAATTCATGTTAGTGAGGAATGTAATTCATGTCTTCAATTTGCAGGTTGCAAAGTAAAATTCAGCCATGGAAGTCGATTTCCTATGTATTTCATGATGCTCGTGAAGTTTAGAAATCGATGACCCAGATTAATTCAACTTGGAGAATCGATGGTTGAGATTGAGTCGCAAGAGGATCAGAGCTAAGAAATCCTGAAAGGCATTCAACATAAGGGTTTTATAATAATTTAGAGTCAAGGAGTCAGATGAAACGAGTCAAAAGAATGAGAATCATCGGAGTCCGAGGGTCGGAGTAGCTTTGGATGCTCGAAGTGGAGGCACTCTGAAGGGAAAGTATCCAAGGCGAAATATGGATCATAGATCAACAATAAATGGGAAGTAATCTCAACTATAGATTGAAATGGGATCCGCTTAAGTGAGGAAACTGAGAGAATGAGATCATGATGATGCATCTTGCCAACTTGGTAGCCGAAGAGTCCTAATGATGACATGTGTCACCAATAGAGTGGGAAATGGAAATGAGTGTCTAGGTGGAGGATGGAAGCCTTATTTCCTTTATTTTAACCTAAACCGTAGGATATAGAAGTTGTTAGATCCTAATTTTTCATTGGAGGGTAATGGTCGGAGTGAGTTGTGATCCGGGAGGGGAATGCACTCTAATGGAAGGTTCTCCCAGGAATAATTTGGATCGTTGATCGGTGAGTGGGAATCATGTAATGACAATCTGTCATGGGCCCCATAGGGTGGAGCATGAATAGGTTGGAGGGAAGGGACGTTAATGTCGTGTAAGTTTGAAGGTCTGATGCTATCAGAGTCGTTGATTGCTAACTCTTAGGACCGTCAGATCTATTAGAGGGAGAAGGAAGGTTAAGAGTGGAAGCACTCTGATGGGAATACTTCAATGGTGAATAAGAGCTATGAGTATATTGGAGCTATTGATTTAGAATTTTTCTAATAAGGATTATGACAGTGCTTCATGATGTGAGTGTCAGCGGAAGTTCGACAATGTTAGGACTGTGATTTTTGGGGAATTCATGTACCCAACAATTGAAGTTATGATGGGAAGACTCCAAAAATTAGTTTTGATATGCCTATGGAGGTTTAGAGGTAGATTGGAAATACCAAGAAGATCGATAATTAGAATCAATCCTGATTTTGAGATAAATGGTTTGAATATAAGGATTGTTACAACAACGATTTAGTGAATTTTTGCATAAAAATTCTAGTTCTTTAAGGTCTTCATCTTGTAGGGCATTATTGTGAGACTAAACAACATTTTTTGAAAATCAATTTGTATGAAAATGTGTGTCCATATAGGACACAAGTTTATTCTTCTAAAATGATAGAGCTTAGAGAGAGATTTTTAACAAGTTAAATTGTTCGTCAAAAATAGCTTGTATTAAGGAGTTGCGGCCATATTTCTTTTGGAGGGATTCATTGTTGATCCACCTTAGTCATATGAACCAAAAAAATAAAAAATCTCTTAAGTCCCATAAGCAAAGGTAGAACGAGTGCATTAATTATGAAAAATAATGGTTATCGAGGGGATGTGACCCCACTTTCCATCCGGATTAAGATTCATGACGTCCTCACATAAAAATTTACATTTGGCACATGTCTCATACCTCCTCCATGAGGCTTCACTTTCCTTCAGCACATGCCTACATCCTCTCGCGCAACGAACATTAAAGGTGGTTTAGTTGGTATGACGAAAACATATGGTATAATTCACCTGTCCATCACGAGACCTCTCGACTTCATCCCCATAAGCTCTCTCTACGTCTTAATCCACACGAAGTATGCAGCACGGTCCTGCGCCATGGTTTTTAAGTACCTCAATCCACCATTATTTTCGAACATGGCATCCTAGCCCCCTGTGCGTGTTTCTTTGGTAGTTTAGACTCGGGTATATATTCATGGAAATGGTGAGGAAATGGGTCGAAATTGGGATTCTGTTGGTGTCTTTTTTTATCTTTATCTTGACGTGATCAGTTTTCTCTCATGTTCTTGGTCCATAGTTTTACATCCTTGTTCGCACTTAGGTACGTGGCGCAGAATCCATCCCCTGTGATTGCACTAAATGTACAATGGATGATATGAAAAAAATTTAAGAGTCAGCAACAAGAAATGGTAGCCCTCCGTACCTCTAACTCTCATCTAGAACAACAACTATAGGAAAGGGAAGAAATAAGGGACAAGAAAATGGAAATTGTCCTTCGTACAATCAACAAGCACACTCAATATCGTACAATCAACAAGCACACTCAATAGATACGCTCTCTCCACAATCAAGTCTAGTGAAATCTTCGAGGTGCCACCAACATAGCCAAGAGGCTCACATGCTTCCTGCGAGGTCATAAAACCCTTTCTTCCTCATCCTGAACATGCCACTCCATAGGATGCTCTAGCAGTGTTTGACACTAAGCTAAAGCTCAATTAGTCTAGGTTTTTTTATGTAGTGCAAATTTGTTTTTTTACTTTTCTCATATGTTAAAATCTATTGTGGTTTTTTTTAAAATCTTTTAAGGATAGGTGCTCCCTAAGGATATGTAAGGAAATTTATTTGTTGAAGGCCTCATGGCATTTTGAAATTTTGTACTTTCTGGTTCCTGTGTACCTCTTCTATAATAAAAACACTAATCATTTCTATTAAAAAAAAAAACTAATCATTATGATATAAATTCGAGTATTCAAGAATATATAGAACAATAGTACTAATAATTTTTTTCCTCTTCCTAAATCCATTTTTTTTTATTAAAAACTATAAATTAAGACATCAAAATCGCTCTATAAAAAATTAAGTTGTTTATATTAAAGAATTATACATCTATAAAAAAGTTATTAGTCCCTCCCTAAGGCATAGAGGGACTATAGCAATCAATAATTCATTGACTTCATATTAATATGTCCTTTGACTATAAATTTTCGCATCATTTCTATTGTTCGTACTATAGAAATAAAAACATTATTTTTTTATATAATAAAAAAACATTGTACGTCATCATCTCATTGGAGAATAGATTTGAAGTCTTATTGTCATCTTCTCTATTCCCAATGTTTTAATTAACTAAATTTATCCTAAGTTTTGTTAATTATAAATATTTGCATGTTTGTTGTACTATTGTTATTATTATTATTATTATTTATTATTATTAAGTACTTAAAGTACATGCATTTTCTTAAATTTTTATACAAGGCGAGGCCCTTGGACGATTATGATAGCCTTAAATGTTTACCTAACATGCCTCACAGCCTTAAACCTTTACTTAACACACGTGTTACAATACATTTTCCTCTGA
>ML827437.1:9501-41176 GCA_009831015.1 Picea engelmannii | reverse complement strand
ATTTCACAAATTCGGAAATTTTTCAAGGTGTGTAATCTTGGTGTCTCAGAAATTTAGAAATTTTTCATGGTGTATAAACTTAGTGTTTCGTGTATAATCTTGGTGCCTAAGAAATTTAGATTTTTTTCGTGTTGTATATTCTTAGTATTTCAAAAATTTTAAAGTTTCATTTAGACATTCTATCAAAACAAAATCAAAATTCCAAAATTCCAGATTTACATTTAAAAACATTAAAAATAATATTGAATAAAATTTAAATAATTGTTTATACTATTCTTTAAGAAACAAGTGTTATAACATTATATAAATTACTATACATCTTGGTAAAATGTTATAATATTCTATAAATTACTAAATCTCATGTTGTGGTCGGTCAGACTCGTGATACATAAGCATGACTATAAATGTGAACCCGTGAGTCCACCAACCAAGCACTGTGTCACATCTATTTTACTCTACTTATACATGCATTTCATTTCCTTTGGTGAAATAGCTTAATATGTATTGTTTTATGTGTATTTATCATCTTATAAAGGTAGGGGTGGAACTTATCAAAGGCATGCCATGCAAAAATAATAGTTTGATTATCTTCAAAAGATGATAAAGCTAAGCAAACAAGACTCATAATTAAACTAGAAAAGAATGGTCCTAATAATATCATCTAATCTATTTCTTTTATGATTATTTTCAAAATATGGAAAATAAATGCATACAAGACAAATGGTTAGCCTTAAAAAAGTTCTAACAATAACATTTAAAAATATATATATTTTTAAAGTGGAGACACAACTTTAGTTTGAAAAAATTAGTTATTTCATTTTTTTGACAAGTGGAGACAAACATTTAATTTCAAAAATTATTCACTAATGTAATTTATTCTATTTGTACACAAGAATGGAATGAGGAAGCGTTCGGTCGGACTAGTGATACATAATCATAACTATAAATGTGAACCCATGAGTTCGCAAACCCGCTCACCTTGTCACATCTGTTTTATTCTACTATATTTGTATATGTGCATTTCATTTCCTTTGGTGCAATAGCTTAATATATATAGTTTTATGTGTATTTATCATCTTATAAAGGTAGGGTTGGAACTTATCAAAAGAATGTCATGTTGAAATAATAGTTTGATTATCTTCAAAAGATGTTAAAGCTAGTGGGGGGACATTAATAGAGAAAATATATAAATTTAGATTTATATTTATTATCAGAGTTTAACAAAACATATTACATATTAATAATAAATATGCATAGAGGGACTATAGAAATGGATAATTCGTTGACTTCATATTAATATTTCCTTTTACTATAAATTTTCACATCATTTCTATTGTTCGTACTATAGAGCTAAAAACATTATTTTTTTTATAATAAAAAACACGTTGTATGTCATCATCTCATTGGAGAATAGATTCAAAGTCTCATTGTGAGCTTTGTTATTCCCAATGTTTTAATTCATGTTTTAATCCAAGATCAACATGGATATATTTTCTTATGCATTGCTCGAAGGTGGATTAATGCTAGCATTAGTTTGAATGTTTGTCTTAGCATTTTCTGCTACCTAAATTTATCTTAAGTTTCGTTAATTATAAATATTTTTATGTTTGTTGTACTATTGTTATTATTATTATTATTATTACTTTTTATTATTATTAAGTACTTAGCATACATTAACAGGTCTGCCACATGCATTCTTTCTTAAATGTTTACACAACGCGAGGCCCTTGGACGGTTTTGACAACCTTAAATGTTTATCTAGCAGGCCTCATAGCGTTAAATGTTTACTTAACACACGTGTTACAATACATTTTCCTCCGATTTTTGGATACAATCTTGTCTGTAGTGAATTTAGGCAATTAAACTCGTTCTTGCAGTTTGCAGGGTTGAGATACTACACCCTTGTTTGCTTCAACTTTGAAAGGTTGGTTTCCTCTATCTGTAGTTGGACCTATTGTTTTGTATCACAACATAAAACAACTATCGTCCCAAAAAAATGTGAGAATTTCGTTGGTGGTAGAACTTGGGATTTTATATGCTTCATACTCTATGAAAACTATAGTTTCATAGGAAAATTGGACACTAATGGAATGTATATTTCCGGTAAGTCTAATGTCTCCAACCATGATGCCTTTAACACGGCTGTTGAGAATCTCTTAGCCAATTTTTCAACTAAAGTAGTGTACGGTGGCTATGTACTAATGATGAATTGGGGAAGGTGACCATCGCTAGCAGTGCAGTTCTGCCAAATATTCATCAGGTTATCCTCCCCAAAAAGACCACTGAGAAAGTGGAGAAGGGTTCTGCACCAAAATCCCCCAAGTTGAAGTAAAAAAGGTATTCATTCCTTGTCTTCTTCGGGTTGCTCAAATACAATAAATGGTGTTTTATTAACACCACCTCTTCTTTCGGAGTTGTTTTGGTTAACCACTAGAAGGGATATTATTTTTTCAGAATGAGGGTTTGGTGGACTCAATTACTTCCGTTTTTAAAAGTAAGCAGGTTATATAAATGTAATAGTATTTAAAGAAGTATTGTAAATTCCCTACATTGGTTTTTATGAGGGCACATTTTTTAATCAAGTTTACTTCAACTGAAATTTAGGAAATTACTAACTGAAATTGCATATTTGAATGTAGTGTAATTGCATATTTGACTTGTTGGGTGTGTATAATATTGGTGCCTTGGAAATTTATAAATTTTGCATGGTGTATAATCTTAGTGTTTCAAAAATTTAAAAGTTTTTTAGGTGTTGTTTCAGAAATTTTTTCATAAATTCAGAAATTTTTTCAAGGTGTATAATCTTGGTGTCTCAGAAATTTAGAAATTTTAAATGGTGTATGAACTTAGTGTTTCCATGTATAATCTTGGTGCCTCGGAAATTTAGAAAACTTTCATGGTGTTTTATCTTAGTGTTTAAAAAATTTAAAAGTTTAAGGTGTTTCAGAAATTATTTCAAAAAATTTAAAAGTTTTTTAGGTGTTGTTTCATAAATTCAGAAAAGTTTTCAAGGTGTATAATCTTGATGTCTCATAAATTTAGAAATTTTTCATGGTGTATAAACTTAATGTTTTCGTGTATAATATTGGTGCTCGGAAATTTAGTACTTTTTCATGGTGTATATTCTTAGTGTTTCAAAATTAAAAAGTTTCATTTAGACATTCTATCAAAACATAATCAAAATTCCAAAATTCCAAATTTACATTTAAAAACATTAAAAATAATATTGAATAAAATTTAAATAATTGTTTATACTATTCTTTAATTAAAAAGTTTTATAGCATTATATAAATTACTATAAATTTTGGTAAAATGTTCGAATATTCTATAAATTACTAAATCTCATGTTGCGGTCGATCAGACTCGTGATACATAAGCATGACTATAAATGTGAACCCGTGAGTCCTCCAACTCGTGAGTCGGCCAATTATTCTATTATATTTTTATACGTGAATTTCATTTCCTTTGGTGCAATAGCTTAATATATATAGTTTTATGTGTATTTATCATCTTATAAAGGTAGGGGTGGAACTTATCAAAAGCATGCCATGTTAAAATAATAGTTTGATTATCTTCAAAAGGTGATAAATCTAGTGGGGGAATTAATAGAGAAAATATATAAATTTAGATTTATATTTATTATGAGAGTTTAAAAAAACATTATTACATATTAATAATAAATATGATATGTAATATCAATATGGACCTTAATAGGATCTCCTATATGTTGGACTAGTCTAGTTGTTACTTAGTGTGTGTTGCTCTAAACATGAAGTTTGTTGTGCAAGATTGATTTTCTATAATTGTAAAGAAAGATTTTGATAAATGGAGATAGGAATACTAGGCAAATAAGAAAATCATTGTAATTTTATAATTGTCTTACTGTATTCATAAATAAAAATGAAAAATGAAAAAAAAATAAAAAATGAATAATTAATTGAATAAAATTTAACAAAACATTATCACATATTAATAATGAATATGATATTTAATATTAATATTATATGATAGATATCATTAATTTTACTTTATATTTTATTTATTAATATTAATATAAAATAGTATATACAAGTATGTATCCATTTTAACTCTAGAGTCGAGAAGGATCAATTTCTAGGTACAAACCTTTATTCAAGTTTTGTACTATAAAGGAGGTTTATACCTTGAAAGATTTGATCCCTCTCCACACTTGAAAAATCCCCCATTAAAATGCATTTAGACATTCTATCAAAACACAATCAAAATTCCAAAATTACATTTAAAAACATTACAAATAATATTGAATAAAATTTAAATAATTGTTTATATTATTCTTTAAGTAAAAAGTGTTATAGAATTATATAAATTACTATAAATCTTGGTAAAATGTTATAATATTCTACAAATTACTAAATCTCATGTTGTAGTCAGATGGACTTGTGATACATAAGCATGACTGTAAATGTGAACCCGTCAGTCTGCCAACCCACGCACCGTGTCACATCTATTTTATTCTACTATATTTTTATACATGAATTTCATTTCCTTTTGTGCAATAGCTTAATATATATAGTTTTATGCGTATTTATCATCTTATAAAGGTATGGGTGGAACTTATCAAAATCATGTCATGTTAAAATAATAGTTTCATTATCTTCAAAAGATGATAAATCTATGCAAACAAGACTCATAATTAAACCAAAAAAGAATGGTCCAAATAATATCATCTAATCTATTTTTTTTATGATTATTTTCAAAATATGGAAAAAAAAATGCATACAAGACAAATGGTTAGCCTTAAAAAAGTTATAACAATGAGATTTACTTCATTTGTTTGAGAAAAAGTGGAGACACAAATTCAGTTTTAAAAAAATTAGTTATCTCATTTGTTTGACAAGTGGAGACAAAAATTTAATTTCAAAAACTATTCACTAATGTAATTTATTCTATTTGTACATAAGCATGGAATGAGGAACTAGTCAGTCGGACTCCTCATACATAATCATGATTATAAATGTGAATCCATGAGTCTGCCAACCTGCTCACCATGTCACATCTATTTTATTCTATGTAACATCCCGCTCTTGCATGCACTGAGCGAACTTATTCTTTGAGGATCACTTGCTTGCAAGTGATCCATATTATTATACTTTTGGTCATTTGATTATGATCATGAGATATTATGGATATGATGATATGTTATTTTGTTGTATTTGCATAGACAAGTGTTATTGATTGGGTCCTCCTGAGTGTGCACGACTTTGGACATTGAGGATGTAGAGGCATCGATGAAACCCCTTGGACTCTGGATTGAGTTAGGGAATGGAATATTGGGGTTTGAATGTTGTTGATGTGACATATGTACATATTATTAGATGTTATGATGATTGAATATTATTGTTGACATGATTCGTTGATGGATGCATGCTAACAATAGCTTGCCGACCAGACTCACATGTGGAGTAGAGGGGTCACGTAGGACAACAAAAGACATTGAGGGAGAGGTGTGGCATCAGCCCTCCGACAACCTACTAACACTCCCATCATGGCTCAAACTGTAGGTTAAGGATTACCTAGTTTGATAAGACCCACGATGTTGTGAGGGAAAACTATGAAAGTCCCTCATGATGATTCTAAGGGGCACGCAATAAGGTAGGGAGCTTATTCCTTAGAGGCCCTTAGTCTCCCAGAAGAACATCTGGCGGAGTATTGACTATAGGGGTTTTATGTCTACCAAAGTTAGTCAAGAGGCAAGTGGCACCCTTTGAGCACGTAGTGCACCCTGAAAGGCACATCGCGCAAGGAAAACAGAAAGAGGCGAGTGGCACCCTTCGAGCACATAGTGTGTCCTGAACGACACACTACGCAAGGAAAACAAAAAGAGGCAAGTGGCACCATTAGAGCACGTAGTGCATCATGAAGGGAATGTTGTGATTTTAATGGATAAGTGAATAAACCAAGTCGACCTTAAAATGAATGATGTGATAAGTAAGGTTTAAAAACAATTTTTTTTCCCTAAAAAAATTGTCGCCCAACCTACTGAAATTAAAACCTAGGTCTAAGTAGAACATGTGGTAAAAAAATAATAATAATAAATAAACATGTAACAAGAAGGAGGGTAAGAAATTCAAACTTATTTATTAAATTCAAAATTATAATGGAGGATTAAATTTAAAAAAAAAGGGTAATGGTTGTTTTTTTTATCTACACTTGTTAAATTAATTTTTAATTAAAAAGGAAAAAAGGGTAAATGGTTGTTTTATCTACACTTGCTAAATTAATTTTTAATTAAAAAGGAAAGAGGGTAAATGGTTGTTTTATCTACACTTGCTAAATTCATTTTTAGTTAAAAAGGAAAAAATGGGGAAACTTAAAAGAAATAGGAAACTTAAAGAAAAGGGGAAACGTAAAGAAAAAAATGAATGTCTAACTTAGCAAGAAATCTTGCCTTTGGAACTTTCTAATTGTGAAATCAAATAGAAGTTAAGTAAGGCGTAATTCATTTAAGAAGTGTAAGGGAATTTTTGGACACCAAGGAGCGTTTTTAGGAATTCTCTTAGGTGGATGAAGGAAATATGAAAATTCAATTAATTAATAAAAATGATTTTCTGGTGCAACTAGGGGATGAGGCGACATGTGTACAAGGGAGTTTTTCGAAATTAATTAACCGAAAAAGGAATTAATGAGAATTTGGGAAACTAGTTACTTAAAAAATCTATAAAAATGATGGAGGAGGAGGAGTATGGATCTCATCTTTTTGTGTAATGTTACGCTGCTGAAATTTTACGTTGACTGAAATTTTTCTTGTGGGATTTGGGATACCCAGCTCGGGTAATGAGTGGTAGCTTGACATTGCGAGATGATCTGGGTGATAGCATTCTCTGCTATTGTGTGTGTGGACCCTTTGCGGATCAGGGGGCTAAGGGGGAAAAATATTACCCCTAGCATTGGCTGGGAGGTATCGGTGAGGTCACATCGGTCAGCAAGTGGGAGTTGGAAGGAGCGCACACGGGACAACAACTTCATAGCATTCACATTTGACTAAGGTACACCTGTTAAGTTTTTACTTGCAATGAAATCTAATTTACACATGTTTTCTTTTTTTCTCAGTTGAATATTACATTACCTTGATCTTCCTTGCACCTGATTTCCTACGGTATTTGTAATACCCTTGCTCATTGTATTCTAAATTGATTTCCCATGGCGAATCCAATCTCTGATTGCAATGACTTCTCTATATTTGTTTTTATTGATTAGTACGAAGAAAAATTGAGTTTTTATCTTCTGTCCCTTACACTTTAGTTATTAGTTTGTGCCTAGGCAATCGTCTAGGAGTCGAATCGATGGTCGTCACTCCAGTTTTTAAATACCTATAGAGTCAAATGTCCTCCTTTCATATGCATGGACAATAAGTGAAGGATAAATTTCTCCCAATTATCGAACCCTTACTTATCTCTGTGTTTTTCTCTTATTATTAACCCTTGATATTTGCACCTTCTTGTGAATGAGTATCTCCGCGTTTTGATTGATTAAAACTCTGATTTTCTATGCATTTTTAATTTCCTAAACTTTGGTAAATCTTTACGTTTTGGATTGATAAAACTTTACTTTTGTGAATGATAACCTCTGAGTTTTGAAGGCCCAATATCTACATTTTTGGATTGACAAAACTTTACATGTTTGAATGATGAACCCCAGTGTTATGGAATGATAAATCGTTGTGTCTTTTTAATGATAATTCCTAGCATTTTAAATGGAGAATCTTTGGGTTTTTATTTGTGATGTCCATCGTTGAGGAATGGTAATTATATGCATTTTTTTATGATGATTCCAACGTTTGAAATGCTAAACCTATGTGTTTGATTGTTAGATCACAACATTCACACCCCGTTTCTTCCGGCATTTTACACAGCATGTACCCCACGAATTTCTGAGTCATTTACCCATATCTAATAGACAACGATTTATTTGCTTTGTTGTTGTGTATGACAACGATTTTATGTAGCTATTGTTCGCTTATGATAGCGATTTTAAATATGACTGTGTTTTAATATGATTGCGTACATAACTATGCTTTAAATATGGAATGAGCGCTATTTGAAATTTATGGTAGACAACACCTTTTAAATATATGATATACAACAATTCTATTTTGTATATACATATTTTCTATACTCAGTGATTCTATATGATAGCAATTCTATGTGAAAACAATTCTATATGACAATGATTCTATATGATATCAATTCTATATGATAGTGATTCTATATGCACCTTTTAAATAAATGATATACAACAATTCTATTTGTATAGACAACAATTCTATAATCAATGATTTTATATGATAGAAATTCTATGTGACAACAATTCTATATGACAACGATTCTATATGATAGTGATTCTATTCTATATGATAGCGATTCTATATGATAGCAATCCTATATGATAGCGATTCTATATGAGAACAATTCTATTTTATATTCTATTTTGTATATGACAACGATTCTATTATATGTTTCATTTTGTATTACTAGACAATGATTTCATACTCTTAATAGACAGAAAGGGCATATGTTTAATAAACAGTAATAGCATATACTAATAGACAACGATTTCATACTCTTAATATACAACAAGGGCATATGTTGAATAGATAGTAATAGCATGTATTTACTAGACAACAATAGCGTATATACTAATAGACAGTAAAATCATGTATTTAATAGATAGCGAATTATATTTGTTTCAGTTTCAAAGACAACGAATTATAATGTTTAAAGGATAGCGATATATTGGTTCATTTTTAATAGATAGAGAATTCAGTTTTAAAAGACATGTTTCATATATAGATTATTAAATGAACTATTTGTTGAATATGATTATTTTTAATGTGCACAGATTGATATAGTCAAGCGTCACCATGGAATAACTAGTACCTATAAGAGAATATACTCCTTACTATGMAAACATGGTGTAATTCATCATTACATTCCTCATTACATTCCCCATTACACTAGCATTAGTATTGATTATGTTAAGYGCATATTCTAATTCTCTTTTTCAATGCAAAAAGGAAAACAAGTAGTTATTCAATAAAYAGTAAATAAGGATCAGTTTAAGGAATGTATGACTTATGTGGATTCAGAAAATTAATGTGACATATGATTGGTTAAAGATTATATTCCTAAGCGCCATTAACCATTTTTATGTAGGATTGCTTGGAATTTAAGGTGATGTATGATTGTTATAGTAGTCAAATTTCCCTTGTGTCTTGTCGAATTGTTGTTGGGTGCTTGGGTTTAGTCTTCAGGCTTTTGACAATTAATTCGGTCTCCTAGCACGAGGGATTTAGCTTGGGTTAAGGGTCTAAATATGTTATGTTGTGCCATGGTTACCATCACGCCTATTGTCTTGTGACGACATGATTCCTGATTAGGGGATCATTGTGCACCATGATGAATAGATGTGAATGATAAGCTGGTCAGAGTCTTGTGCTTCCCAATGTGGGATTTTGTTCATTGTAATTGATGTTGGTACATGATTCTATAATTCCTCAATGCGTTTGGTTTGCATTCCGTAGAGGTTTCTAGTTATTGTTCGTCGAATCCATCATGTAGGGTTGTTGATGTTGTCCTTTAGCTTGTAGGCATTGTCTTGATTGTGTCGGGCGGGTAGTCATTTTTATCTATTTATTGATTATCGCATGTTTCTCCCAGTTGCATGATGTGCTAGTTTGTTGAGCCTTTGTTGTCTGTTTCCTAATATGTGTGCATTATGTTCGTCGTCAAGTTGTGAGGTTTAAATGTTGTCATTGTTACCTTCCTACCTAAAACACACAAAAAAAATCACTTTCTTGCATCGCTTGTAGTCGTAACGAATGGGTCGTTACATATGGTATCGGAGCGGGTTCAACCCTACGACTGTGGATATCCATGATTTCCACATAAATAAACCCTTGAGTAATAACCTAATGATAATTAAAACTTTAACGTGTCCATGCATTGATATCGATTAGAGAGTGCGACAGAGGTTCACAATGTGGTGTCATGGAAGGAGGTGTGATGCTTAGAGAAGTTCCCGTGCCCTTGGAGTCTAACCCCCAAGGGGGAAGAACAATCCCTTGGGCTAGATTCGATTTTTGTAAGAGATGATGATGGTCTTACTAGGTTCATTCCAGAGATTTTAAGAGGCCTTGATTCACCATTTGTACTGAGATGAGACCAGGGCGCATGTACCACTGAGGGTCCACAGCGCGCCCAGCCAGTACCATTAGTATTCACCATGAAATCGATAAGGTCAAATTTCTCGAGCTCTTTGGTGCCCTGGACGGTGCAGCAGCTGAGGCATGGTTGGAGAATATGGAAATGTGATTTGCACTTCGCGACTATACCTCCAACATGAAGGTCCGCATGGTGGTATTTCAACTGAAGGGGAGTGCTCTTCTATGATGGAATACACTCTTGCCGTAATTGAACATGGTCATCGAAGACATGTCATGGGAATTGTTCGAGGAACAGTTCCAGAAGAGGTATATTTCTGAGGAATTCATTGAGCATCAACTCAACAAGTTCAACACCTTGCGATAGGGTGGTCGTACTGTGCCCGAGTACGAGGCCCATTTTCGGAGCTTCTTCGGTATGCTCCACACCAAATTACAAAGAAAATTAAGGTCATCAAGTTCATGTTTATGCTTAATGTCAGGATTCAACTTCTACTTCGGGTACCAGGAATAGTGGACTGAAGAAACTGTGTTGGAATGTGGGGAGCCACATTACCAGTGTGACTACCCAATGGAGACGACTAGAGTATCTAGATCAGCCGGACCCACTACCGTAGGAGAATGGGGAAAGGCCCATTGGATTCTTACAGCGGTGAATAACTATCAGGTAGAGCACTAGTCGACTGTGCTCGAGACATCAGGTACTATCATTGACCAGATCCTTAGTATTTTGATACATCCCAGTGATACCGAGAGTTTCATTTCTGGTGCAGTGCTAAAAATACTTAAGGTAAAGGTAGTCGAATGGGATGAGTTTAGTCTTGTAAAAATGGCTTCAGGAACCAAACAAAAGATTGGGGGAAAGGTTACAGGTTGTAGCCTTAACTTGGGGGATTTTATCACCAGGGCCAGCCTATATATCAAAATCTTAGGATCTTATGACGTCGTTATCGGTATGGACTGGTTGGAATCACATGAGATAATACCCAACTGTAAGATGAAATGGTTTAGCTTGGTATATGATGAGGGGAAAAGACGTGTGATTGTAGGTCGAAACTAGGGATTTTACCTAAGGATTCATCTCTTCTTTGCAGCTACGGAAGAGCATGCTCAAGGGATGTAATATTTATGCGATCCTTTCGTTAAACGAGAAGGGAGCAGCGAAAGGTCTAGAACACCTTCCAATGGTGAGAGAGTTTGAGGACGTCTTCCCTGAGGAGTTACCTGGGATTCCATCAGAGAGGGAAATGGAATTTACCATAGACCTAAAACTAGGGACTGAACTGATAACAAGAACGCCTTATCGGATGTCGACCCCAGAGTTACAGGAGTTGATAATGAAACTCAAGCAGTTGCTGGACCTAAGACTCATATGTCCAAGTGTGTCACCATGGGGTGCACCTGTTATTTTCATACGAAAGAAGGATGGGTTGTGGAGACTCTGCATTGACTACCATCAATTGAACAAGGCAACGATAAAGAATCAGTATCTGTTGCCAAGGATTGATGATTGGTTTGATCAGATGAAAGGAGCAACGTTGTTTTCAAAGATCGACTTGAGATTAGGGTATCCCCAGTTATGGATCAAGGAGGATGACTCCCCTAAGACCTCCTTTAAGATGAGGTTTAGACATTACGAATTTATTTTTTTACCTTTTGGATTGACAAAATCCCCTGGGGTATTTATGAGTTTGATGAACGGGGTGTTCTACGAATACTTGGACAAGTTCGTCCAAGTATTCATTGAAAATATTTTGAGTTACTCTTGGACATTGGAAGAGTATGAAGAGCACCTGCGATCGGTACTACAGTGTCTGCGAAGGAACACATTTTATGTTAAATTATCTAAATGATCATTTTATCAATCGAAGATTCACTACTTAGGGCATCTTATCTCCAGCGAAGGTATCATCGTGGATCCAACAAATTTCAAGGCTATTATGGAATGGCCTGCATCGACGAATTTCCCCGAAGTGTGTAGCTTCATGGGTTTAGCAGGATACTATCGACATTTCCTCAACAGTTTTTCGAAGATAGGAAATCGAATTACGAAATTGCAGAAGAAGAGAAAGAAGTTTTTTTGGATCGAGAAATGCACCAAGGAATTTCATATCCTCAAGGAGTTGTTGACAAAAACACCAATACTAAAGGTCCCTGACATGGACGTAGACTTCTTGGTATGCACTGACACATCCAAGGAAGGCTTAGGTGGAATCTTGATGCAAGACGGTCGATTGATTGCTTACATATCGAGAAAGATGAGAAGGCATGAGGAGAACTATGCAACGCATGATTTGGATTTATTAGCCATTTTTTATGCCTTGAGAGTTTGGAGGCACTACCTTATTGGACGAAAATTAGAACTAAAAAAGGATCACTATGGACTACACACATCTTTACGCAAGGCGACTTGAATGCACGACAATGACGTTGGTTGGAATTACTTATCGAGGACGATTTTGAGATTACTTACATAAAGGGAACAATGAACAGAGTGGTAGATGCGTTGAATCGAAGACCATGCATCTTTTCAATGATGCCTCTTCATATGAATCTACATGAGAATATTATAACTTTACAGTGCGATGATGACTGGTACAAGGAGGTCAAGGATTTTATCGGACAAAACACAATGATGGTACCAAAATTTGAAGTATTTACTAGGGACAACGATGGATTATTTAGATTTAAAGGTTGAATTTATGGACCACCCAATGACGAGTTAAGGAGTTTGATCCTAAACGAGGCTCATAGAGCAGCGTACATAGATCACCCGGGAGTCACAAAGATGAGGGCAGACCTTAAACCCTTATTATTCTAGAAATTAATGAGGGAAGACATGGTGAACTACCTTGCAATATGTCTAGAATGTCAGTAGGTGAAGGCTGAACATAGACATCTAGCAGAATTACTACAGTCACATGCTATTCCAGAATCAAAATGGGAGGTCATTTTGATGGATTTCATTGTTGGAGTGCCACTAAGGGCAAGGAGACACGACTCAATTTTTGTGGTAGTCAACACTCTGACAAAGAGTGCTCATTTTATTCCTGTGCATACGACGTATCAGGCACCTAACATAGATAGAGTATTCATCAATGTGACTGTGGGGCTTGATGGCATGCCTAAGAGGATTATATCCAATCAAGGATCGGTGTTTACTGGACGATTTTGGACTATTTTCCAAGAGGCCTTGGGAACCCAACTTAACTTTAGTACCATGTATCACCTAGATATAGACTGGAAGACCAAACAAACAAACCAAATCTTGGAGGATATGTTGTGCATGTACGTGATGGACCAACAAAAGCGATGGGAAGAATTCTTTCCATTGGTAGAATTTTCGTATAACAACAATTATCAAGCGCCATTAAGATGGCGCCTTTCGAGTTTCTTTATGGGCGACCGTGTCAGACGCCTTTAAGATGGGATCGGCTTGAGGATAGGGTCTGGGTGGGACCAGAAGAAAACCAATAAATGGAATATCAAATGCAAACTATAGGACAAAGGATCAAGGAAGTGCACAATCGGCAGAAGAGTTATGCCTATGCACATCATGTCGACCGTAGTTATGATGTTGGCGATCGAGTATTATTGCGGGTGAAACCGCATAAAAGTTCAACCAAGTCTATAAAGGGTGATAAAATATCTCCTAGGCTCATGGGACCTTTTGATATTGTGGAAAATAAGGGGCTCGTGGACTATCGACTAGCCTTTCCTGATTCTTTGAGGCTTTTGCACAATGTTTTTCATGTATCTATTTTGAGGCATTATATAAGTTATCCTACACAAGTTATTGACATGAGTTCCTTACAGGTATATGATGAGGGTGCACTCATGGCTGATTCAATCTGTATCCTGGACCATCACATTCGATAGCTACGACATCAAACACTAGATAAGGTCAAGGTCCACTGGGACAACTATAGCCTGCACTTGACGACCTGTGAAGACACATATGATATGCACCAACAATTTCCATTTTTGTTTGATAGATAGACTTATGATATTGTGATACACTTTATTTCGGCACCTATATACTGTGAAACTTCGAGACAAAGTTTAAACCAAGAGGGGGTGTATGTAACATCCCACTCTTGCATGCACTGACCGAACTTATTCTTTGATGACACTTTCTTGCAAGTGATCTAGATTATTAGACTATTGGCCATTTGATTATGATCATGAGATATTATGGATATGATGATATTTTATTTTCTTGTATTTACATAGATAGGTGCTATTCATTGGGTCCTCCTGAGTGTGCAAGACTTTCGACATTGAGGATGTAGAGGTCTTGATGAAATCCATTGGACTCTGGATCGAGTTAGGGAATGGACTATTGACGCAAACAGCCACTCGGGGCATGTCCGCTCCCACCAGGACCTCCTTTTTCCCAAGGCCTGAAGAGCTAAATTGCTTCTTCAAATCCCTTGTCGGGACTCTTCTACACCCACAGGATGTCCTCTACGATCTCCCGGCTTCCTTATCGGGAAATCGGACCTCGCGTGATCGCGAGTCCTGAACTCACGAAATCGGGTCTTGTAAATCCCCGAACCCCGATGACTATTTTCCATGCTTCCTGGCTTCTTATCGGGAATTATCCCGTCGGGAAATCGGTACTTGCTAGGTAGCGAGTCACTCACCTCACAGTCCCCTAATTCCCGATCTGCGATGACACCTGTCTTCCGCTTCCTCTGTGGTTCCACATGCTAACCAGTGGTTGTCGAGATTTCGCCTCTCGCGACCTCGTAAACTTTGACGCAAACCTTTGCGGCTTCAACTCGCAAACCTCCGAGCTCACGATATGTCGATGCCACCTGTTGTCGTCTCCCTACAGGACTGACCTCCCGACACCTATCTTCCACCGGAATGACGTGACTATGGGACCGTCGCATTTCTCGAAATCACAATTTCTCTCGCTGTGATTCTGTTGTATGCGAGAACCCTGAAGTGCCGAACCCCGACTTCCCGTGATCTCGCGACACATATCCCCGCTGAAATCAACGGCTCTGATCTTCTCGGGGAATCGCTAATCACGATTCCAAGTACAAGACTCTTGACTCCGGGAGCTGCGATTCTCCGATGAGCCGAGTCCCACTGACTCCTCTGCTCTCTTGAGGCGTTTCTCACCGATCAGCGGCTAAGATCCTTTTGGGAAATCGCAGATCACGATTTCTTTCTACGAGAGTTTCACGACCGCAAAAACCCCGATGTTCCGATGAGTCAAGTTTCAATGACTCCCTGACTGCTTCTCTGCGTGCGAGGCTTAAATCCTGTGAAAATTTCCTGAGATATGACGGCTGGCGGGATTTCGCTGGTTTCCTCTGTGAATCCTGATCGTCGATTCCTCCTCCTTGAGGATTTCTTCAGAAGACTAAATCTCCTTCCTCCAAACTCATCCTCGAACACTTGCTTTTGCCTCTCCTGCTCGAACCGTTCTCCCACACAGACTTCTGTGCTTTCCTTCACGATATCAAGAAGTGCTAAACTTCCTGAGCCTTTTCACTCTGATTCCTTCAGAGGTACTTGCATGCGCTCCTCGCGGAAATAATTCAACAACTCCAAAGTGTTGAATCCCTTCGACTCTGCGCAACTCCTGCAGCAGCAGTCTTGGATTCCCTAGCTCAGATTCACAACTGAGACTTCTTCTTCAGCCTGCACACTCCTTGCACGGCTTCAACAACCCAAATCAACTTTGGGGCGAATGAGAACAAAAGTTCAACTACTGAGCCTTCATCAATGCACTCCTTGCGGATGAATTCAACTACACACCTTGCAGGAATCTCCTGGCTCAGATAGAGAAACAATTGAAACTCATTTCCTCTCCCTTTCAGACTTCAGTTTCGAAACATGAAATCACATGCACAACATATACAAGGCAAATGCATAACCAGAAAGAAAACATTCATGAGCACATAAACAAGATACACAGAGAAACAACACCAGCCATGAACTTGAATCAGAGCTTCATTCTATTAATTCAAATGCTTGTACATGGGTGTTCTTCACAGATTTCTCTGCTTTCTCTTCTCTTCTGAATGCTTGATTCTAATGTTACAATGATACAAGGAGGGTGTCTATATCTGTTTTCCCTCTCGGACTCTAAAACTGTCTAATCTGGAAATAAATCCTATCTACCTTCATTAAATCTATTAAATGCCTCCTATCTACTTCAGATAAGAGCGTATGGCTCGAGGTCTGATACAATACAAAAGGTGCTCCTTCATAAAGGATCATTTAAGACTTGTGATACAATCCCAAAGCACTTTCAAAAAATTTGGGTTTGTTTTCCCAGCTGATCTTCGCTTGATGTGCTGGCTCGCTTAATGAGTTGGTGATGCTCCTGCATCATACTACTCGGCTTGAAAACTTTCATGGGCTCCTGTCCATGAGCTTCTGTACAGTCTATCCATGATTTTGAATGACTACTTCTGTCTCCCAGCTGGCATCTTCCACTGGATGATTTTTCCATTTCACCAGATACTCGAAGTATTGCTTCCATCTGGTCCTTTTGCTGACTCTTTTGTCAAGTATACGCTCCATCTGTGGCCTTTCTGCAATTGGCATCTACTTCTGCCACTGAATCTCTGGTTGTTCATCATTCCCATCTCCTGCTTCTTCAACCTTATATGGATATAAGTTTGAGACATTGAATGTCGGAGATATTCTGATCTCATCCGGCAATTCAATCTCATAAGTGTTTTCTCTCAATTTCTTCAGGACTCTGCATGGCCCAATTTTCTTCATTTTCAACTTGTTGTATGTTCCCCTTGGGAACCTTTCCTTCCTCAGATGTGCCCGAACTAGATCACCAAATTCGAATTGAAGTTGTCTCCTATGTTGATCCGCTCTGCACTTATATTCCTGATTTGATTCCAGCAATCGTTGCTTCACTCTGCTGTGAAGTTCTTCCATCGCCCCTGTGAATTCTTCAGCGCTTGCGCTCTTTGTCATTATCCGCTCTGAATCTCTCAGTTTAGATACTCCTCTTGGCTACCTTCCACATACAATTTCAAATGGGATTTTTCATGTGCTTTTGTTTACTGATTCATTGTAAGCAAACTCTGCCTGTGGCAACATGTTGTCCCAACTACTGTGGTGCTCTGTCACCAGGCTTCTTAATAAATCTCCCAGACTTCTGTTGACCACTTCCGTTTGCCCATCCATCTGGGGATGATAAGTAGAACTAAATGCCAAGTTAATTCCTAGCTTTTTCCATACCGTCCTCCAAAAATTCCCTATGAATTTAGTGTCCCTGTCCGAAACTATGCTTTTCGGTAATCCATGTAGTCGAATGACCTCCTTGAAAAATAGATTCGCGATGTGTGTCGCATCGCTGGTCTTCTGGCATGGGATAAAATGTGCCATCTTTGAAAACTTGTCCACCACCACAAAGATGGAATCAACACCTCTTTGTGTCCTCGGCAAGCCCAATACAAAATCCATGCTTATCGCCTCCCATGGCCTCTCTGGTATGGGCAATGGCTGATAAAAACCTGCATTCTTCTTTCTCCCTTTCGAATGCTGGCAAATTCTGCATCTGTCAACAAACCTCTTGACCTATGCTCGCATGCCTGGCCAAAAATATGATTCGCTCAATTTCGCGAAAGTTTTGTCATGGCCAAAATGTCCTGCTAATCCGCCACTATGCGTTTCCTTTAGCAGATTCTTCCTCATGAAGCAATTTGGAATGCATAACTGATTGCCTCTGAGAACTGGATTCTCAGCTGCCTCATATGCCTCTACAAAATCTGCATCCCCTGCATACATGTCCTTAAGATTTTCAAAACCCAATGTTTTGACTCGAAACTCCTACAGCAACAAGCATTTCCTGCTCAAAGCATCAGCCACTTTGTTAGCAGTACCCAAAATATGCTTAATCACAAATGTGAAATTATGCATATACTCTACCCATTTTGCATGTTTCTGATTCAACTTCTCCTGTTGACTCACAAACTGTAATGCATGATTATCACTATACAGAACAAATTCCTTTGGGATCAAGTAATGCCTCCACTTCTTCAACGCCTGTATGATAGCATAAAATTCTTTATCATACGTTGAGTACTTCACCTTTGCCCCATCCAGCTTCTCGCTGAAATATGCAATTGGTCTGTCCTCCTGGCTCAAGACCGCTCCTATGGAAAGCCACTTGCATCACATTTCACCTGGAATACCTTTGCAAAATCCGGCAACACCAAAATCGGTTGTTCTGTGATCTTTCACTTCAACAGATTGAAGCTCTTCTCTGCTTCTTCAGTCCAATGAAAAGATTTATGTCTTTTCTTGACTGTGTCCATCAGTGCTGCGCTAATTCTACTGAAATTCCTGATGAATTTTTTGTAGAAACTAGCCAATCCATGGAAACTTCTCACCTCGAAAACATTTCTTGGTGATGGCCAATTTTTAATTACGTCCACTTTACTTGGATCCATTTTCAATTCATTTGTCGATACAACAAATCCCAAGTAAATGAGTTCTATATTCATAAATGAATATTTCTTCATATTGATCAACAACTTCTCTTGTTGTAGTTTTCTCATTACTGCAGCTAAATGCTTCAGATGCTCTTCTTTAGTTTTGTTGAAAATCAATATGTCATCTAAATAAACAATGACAAACTTCCCGATGAATTCCCTCAGGACTTCATTCATCAGTTTCATAAATGTGCTCGGCGCATTCGTCAAGCCAAACGACATGACTAGCCATTCGTACAACCCTTCATTGGTTTTGAAGTCTGTCTTCCATTCATCGCCTTCCCTCATGCAAATCTGATGGTATCCGCTTTTCAAATCAACCTTTGAAAAAAATTTAGCTCCACTTAAACAGTCTATCAAGTCATCCATCTGTGGCAATGGAAACCTATACCTAATGGTTATCTTGTTAATGGCTCTGGAATCTGTACACATTCTCCATCCTCCATATTTCTTTGGACTCAGTACCGTTGGAATGACACACAGACTTAAACTTTCCCTGATCAGTCCTTTATCCAGCAGTTCCTGCACCTGCCTTTTGACCTCCTCATTCTCCTATGGCGTCAACCTGTACGTTTCTTTGTTTGGTAAACTGGCTCCTGGTATGAGGTCTATGTGATGGCTCATGCTCCTCATTGGTAGCAATGAATGAGGTAATTCGTCCACCACTATATCAACGAACTCTTCCAGTAGTTCCTAGATTTCTTCCGGCAAGTCATCCACTCTTGTGCTGGTCAAAACAACCTTCGGTTTTCTGACCACAAAGAATTGTGGATCCTCCTTCTTCTTTACTTCTGCCAGAAGTTCCTTTCCACTCATGAGAATTATGGTATTTCTCGGTTCTGGTTTTACTTCTTTATCTTTAATTGGAAGTAGCATGTGTGTTCTCCCATTCTTCTCTAAAGTGTACATATTCATCTTCCTATCATGAATTACGTTCCTGTCATATTGCCATGGTTTTCCTAGCAATATATGACATACATCCATAGGGATAACATCACAGATTATTTTATCATTATATCCTCCTATATTGATGTCGAATAAGCATTGTTTAATGACACTCACCTGATGCCCCTTATGTAGCCATGATACTTTGTATGGACTCGGGTGATTAGTCGTCTCCAGTTCTAGTTTCTCCACCATCAAGGTTGAAACGAGATTTTATGTGTCTCCGCTGTCCACAATGACCTTACATTTCCTGTCTTTGGTCTTGCATGTGGTTTTGAATAGTCTGCTTCTTTGAGTTGTGTCCTCCACCTCCTTCTTGGGTGTCAAGAGAACTTTACGCATCATCAGTGACCTTCCATCTTCTGCGTCTTTTGCTTCAGCAGTTCGCCTCTGTGCCTCGGCGATGTGAGCTTCTCCTTTATCTGTCATCCTATCTGGACAATCAAATGCCTTGTGTCCATTCTCCCCAGATGTGTATCATGTGATGATTCCTCCTCTGCCTCTTCCATTACCTCTGGTACGAGGAAAAGTATTATTATCAGCGTATCCTCTGCTCTGTTCTTCCTGTTGCATTCACTGTTCAGTGTGTTGTCCTCAATGTGAACTTCCACCTCTTTCCATTCTTGTTTGAGGCTTCTTCCATTCGTCCTTAGATTTCTGGAACTTGTCTTGGGCAACTGTCTTACCTTTCGGCTGGCTCCTACCTCTACCTCGCTGTGCTGGCTTTTGGCTCAGCTTCTCTTCATCTTTCAGAGCCATCTGGTACGCATACTCCACCGTTCTGATGGTTTCCATACTCATTTCATCTTGGATATCGTATCTCAAGCCATTCATATACCTGGCAACTTTTTCATCATCGCTCTCCCGATGACCTGCTCTGATATTGAGCCTATAGAATTCTTCGGTATACTCCTTTACCGTCATCAACTTCTGTCTCAGGTTCTGCATTCTCCTGAGTAGTGTGATCTGATAATCCCTTGGGATGAATTTTTCCTTCATCTTCGCAATCATTCGATCCCAACTTTTGATCTTTTTCTTACCTTTGGAACGTCTATCTGCTTGAAGCTCGTCCCACCATAATGTTGTGTGTCCCTTCAATTTTGTGATAGCATGCCTGACCTTTTTATCCTCTTTGATATCTTCATAATCAAAGTAGGTGTCAAGAGCTCTAATCCAATCTAGAATCTCTTCTGCATCCAGACTTCCTTCATAGACTGGAATGTCCATTTTTGTCTTTGAACTCATTCGGGCGATAGCTTTTACCAATCGCTCATTGGCTGCATCTTCGACTGCAACTTCTCCTTCTTGTTCAGCTTCAACTTCGCCTTCGGAGTCACTTAAGTCTCCAGCATTGGCTGTGCGTCTCTGCGCTGCTTCCATATCTTCCAATATCACTCTGAGATCGCGTATCTGCCTCTCCATTTCTGGATTCCCTGTCGGCCTACCTCTTCTTCACACATCCCTGTCCTCTGGATCAGGCGATTTCCTTTCCCTTATGGGCGGCATGGTGAATTCTTCTTTTCTCTCTGTCGCAGAAAACAAAGAGTTAATCCCTCTCTGATACCTCTCTAACACACGTATCAGAGTGTTTCTTTCCTTCTCTTCCTTCCTCTGTCTGAAGTATACAAACAGAGACTCACTCTGATACCACTTGATGCAAACGACCACCCGGGGCACATCCGCTCCCACCAGGACCTCCTTTTTCCCAAGGCCCGAAGAGCTAAATTGCTTCTTCAAATCCCTTGTTGGGACTCTTCTACACCCACAGGATTTCCTCTACGATCTCCCGGCTGCCTTATCGGGAAATCGGACCTCACGTGATCGCGAGTCCTAAACTCACGGAATCGGGTCTTGTAAATCCCCAAACCCTGATGACTATTTTCCACGCTTCCTGGCTTCTTATCGGGAATTATCCCGTCGGGAAATCAGTACTTTCTAGGTAGCGAGTCACTCACCTCACGGTCCCCCGATTCCTGATCTGTGATGACACCTGTCTTCTGCTTGCTCTGTGGTTCCACACGCCAACCAGTGGTTGCCGAGATTTCGCCTCTCGCGACCTCGTAACATTTGACGCAAACCTTTGCGGCTTCAACTCACGAACCTCCAAGCTCATGATATGTCGATGCCACCTGTCGTCATCTCCCTATAGGTATGACCTCCCGACACCTGTCTTCCACCGGAATTACGTGACTGTGGGACCGTCGCGTTTCTAGAAATCGCGGTTTCTCTTGGTGCGATTCCATTGTATGTGAGAACCCCAAACTGCCGAACCCCGACTTCCCGGGATCTCACGACACGTATCCCCATTGAAATGAACTGCTCTGATCTTCTCGAGGAATCGCTAATCATGATTTCAAGTACAAGACTCTTGACTCCGGGAGCTCCGATTCTCCGATGAGTCGAGTCTCACTGACTCCTCTGCTCTTTTGAGGCGTGTCTCACCGATCAGTGGCTGAGATCCTTTCGGGAAATCGCGGATCGCGATTTCTTTCTACGAGAGTTTCACGACCGCAGAAACCCCGATGTTTCGATGAGTCAAGTTTCGATGACTCCCTGACTCCTTCTCTGTGTGTGAGGCTTAAATCCTGCGCAACTTTCCTGAGATTTGATGGCTGGCGGGATTTCGCTGGTTTCCTCTGCGAATCCTGATCGTCGATTCCTCCTCCTTGAGGATTTATTCAGAAGACTAAATATCCTTCCTCCGAACTCATCCTCGAACACTTGTTTTTGCCTCTCCTGCTCGAACCCTTCTCCCACACAGACTTCTGTGATTTCCTTCACGATATCAAGAAGTGCTAAACTTCCTGAGCCTTTTCACTCTGATTCCTTCAAAGGTACTTGCACGCGCTCCTCATGACAATCGTTCAACAACTCCAAAGTGTTGAATCCCTTCGACTCTGCGCAACTCTTGCAGCAGCAGTCTTGGATTCCCTCGCTCAGATTCACAACTGAGACTTCTTCTTCAGCCTGCGCACTCCTTGCACAGCTTCAACAACCCAAATCAACTTCGGGGTGAATGAAAACAAAATTTCAACTACTGAGGCTTCATCAACGCACTCCTTGCGGATGAATTCAACTGCACACCTTGCAGGAATCTCCTGGCTCAGATAGAGAAACAATTGAAACTCATTTCCTCTCCCTTTCAGACTTCATTTTCAAAACATGAAATCACATGCACAGCATATACAAAGCAAATGCATAACCAAAAAGCAAACATTCATGAGCACATAAACAAGATACACAGAGAAACAACACCAGCCATGAACTTGAATCAGAACTTCATTCTATTAATTCAAATGCATGTACATGGGTGTTCTTCACAGATTTATTTGCTTGCTCTTCTCTTCTGCATGCTTGATTCTAATGTTACAATGATACAAGGAGGGTGTCTATATTCGTTTTCCCTCTCAGACTCTAAAACTGTCTAATCTGGAAATAAATCATATCTACCTACATTAAATCTATTAAATGCCTCCTATCTACTTCAGACAAGAGCGTATGGCTCAAGGTCTGATACAATACAAAAGGTGCTCCTTCATAAAGGATCATTTAAGACTTGCGCTACAATCCCAAAGCACTTTCAAAAAATTTGGGTTTGTTTTCCCAGTTGATCTCCGCTTGATGTGTTGGCTCGCTTGCTGAGTTGGCGATGCTCCTGCATCAACTATTGGGTTTTCAATGCTGTTGATGTGACATATGTACATATGGTTATATGTTATGATGATTGACTATTATTGCTGACATGATTTGTTGATGGATGTAGGCTGACAATAGCTTTCCGATCATACTCACATGTGGAGTAGAGGGGTCACGTAGGACAACCAAAGACATTGAGGGAAAGGTGTGGCAACAACCCTGCCACAACCTACTAACACTCTCATTGTGGATCGAACTGTAGGTTAATAATTACCTAGTTTGAGAAGACCCACGATGTCGTGAGGGAAGACTTTGACAGTCACTCATGATGATTCTAAGGGGTGCGCAATAAGGCAGGGGCCTTATTCCTTAGAGGCCCTTAGTCTCCCACAAGATCACCTAGCGAAGTATTGACTCCATGGGTTTGACGTCTACCAAATTCAGTCAAGAGGCGAGTGGCACCCTTGGGGCACGTAGTACGTCCTGAAGAGAACATTGTGCAAGGAAAACAAAAAGAGGCAAGTGGCACCGTCAGAGAACATAGTGTGTCCTGAAGGGCATGCCGCACAAGGAAAATAGAAAGAGGCAAGTGACACCCTTGGAGAACATAGTGCATCCTGAAGGGAATGCCATAATTTTAATGGGTAAGTGAATAAACCAAGTCGACCTTAAAATGAATGATGTGATAAGTAAGGTTTAAAAACAATATTTTTTCCCTAAAAAAAATGTCGCCTAGAAATTAAAGCCTAGGTCTAAGTAGAACATGTCGTCAAAACAAAAATAATAATGAATAAACATGTAACAAGAAGGGGGGTAAGAAATTCAAACTTATTTATTAAATTCAAAATTATAATGGAGGATTAAATTTTTAAAAAGGGGTAATGGTTGTTTTTTTTATCTACACTTGCTAAATTAATTTTTAATTAAAAAGAAAAAAAGGGTAAATGGTTGTTTTATCTACACTTGATAAATTAATTTTTAATTAAAAAGGAAAAAGGGTAAATGGTTGTTTTATCTACACTTTCTAAATTGATTTTTAGTTAAAAAGGAAAAAAAGGGGGAAATTTAAAAGAAATAGGAAACTTGAAGAAAAGGGGAAACATAAAGAAAAAGTTGAATGTCTAACTTAGTAAGGAATATTGCCTTTGGAACTTTCTAATTATGAACTCAACTAGGAATTAAGTAAGACGTAACTCATTTAAGAAGTGTAGGGGAATTTTGGGACACCGAGGAGCATTTTTAGGAATGATTTTAGGTGGATGAGGGAAATAGGAATATTTAATTAATTAATAAAAATGATTTTCTAGTGCAACTAGGGGATCGGGTGACATGTGTACGGGGGAGGTGTTTCAAAATTAATTAACTGAAAAAGGAATTAATGAGAATTTGGGAAACTAATTACTTAAAAACTCTATAAAAAGGATGGAGGAGGAGTATGGATCTCATAATTTTGTGTAACTTTATGCTGCTGGAATTTTACTTGACTGAACTTTCTCTTATGGGAGCTGGGATACCCATCTCGGGTAACGAGTGGTAGCTCAACCTTGCGAGGTGAGATGGGTGCTATCATTCTATGGTATTGTGTGTAGGCCCCTTTGTGGCTCGGGGGGCTCAAAGGGAAGAATAGTACCCCTAGCGTTGGTTGGGAGGTACCTGTGAGATCACATCGGTTGGCAAGTGGGAGCTGGATGGAGCGCGTGCGGGACAACAACTTCAGAGCATTCACATTTGACTAAGGTACGCCTGTTAAGTTGTTACTTGCAATGAAATTTAATTTACAAATGGTTTTTTGTGTGCTTGATTGAATATTACATTTCCTTGAGCTTCCTTGCATCTGCTTTCATATGGTATTTGTAACCCCCTTGCTCGTTGTATTCTGAATTGATTTCCCATGGTAAACCCAACCTCTGATTGCAATGACTTCTCTGCATTTGTTTTTATTGATTAGTATGAAGAAAAATTGAGTTTTTATCTTCTATCCCTTACCCTTTAGTTATTAGTTCATACTTGAGTAGTCGACCAGGAGTCGAATCGACGGTCGTCACTCCAGTGCTTAAATACCTATAGATTCAAATTCCCTACTTTCTTGTGCATGGATAATAAGTGAAGGATAAATTTTGCCCAGTTATCAAACCCTTACTTATCTCTATGTTTTTCTCTTATGATTAACCCCCGATCTTTGTGTCTTCTTGTGAATGAGTATCTTCTTGTCTTGATTAATTAAAACTCTGATTTTCTCTTCATTTTTAATTGTTTAAAATTTGGTAAATCTCTGTGTTTTGGATTGATAAGACTCTATTTTTTTTAATGATAACCTCTGATTTTTTAAGGCCCAATCTATGCATATTTTTAATGATAATTCCGAGCATTTTAATTAATGGAGAATCTCTGGTTTTTTTTTTATGATGTCTAGCATTGAGGAATGGTAATTCTCTGCATTTTCTTTATGATGATTCCATCGTTTGAAATGCTAAACCTCTACGTTTGATTGTTATATCACAACATTCACACCCTGTTTCTCCTGGCATTTTACACAACATGTACCCCACGAATTTCTAAGCCATTTACCCATATCTAATAGAAAATGATTTATTTTCTTTATAACTGTGTATGACATCGATTTTATATAGCTATTGTTTGTTTATGATAGTGATTTTAAATATGACTACATTTTAATATGATTGCATACATAACTGCACTTTAAATATGGAATGACTGCGATTTGAAATTTATGATAGACAACACCTTTTAAATATATGATATACAGCAATTTTATTTTGTATAGACAACTATTCTATACTCAGTGATTCTATATGATAGGAATTCTATGTAATAAAAATTCGATATGACAACGATTCTATATGATAGAAATTCCACATGATAGTGATTCTATATGCACCTTTTAAATATACGATATACAACAATTCTATTTGTATAGACAACGATTCTATACTCAACGATTCTATGTGACAACACTTCTATATGACAACGATTCTATATGATAGTGATTCTATTCTGTATGATAGCGATTCTATATGATAGAAATCCTATATGATATCCATTCTATATGAAAACAATTCTATTTTATATTCAATTTTATATTCTATTTTGTATATGACAATGATTCTATTCTAKATTCTATTTTATATTACTAGACAACGATTCCATACTCTTAATAGACAACAAGGGCGYATTTTTAATAGACAGTAATAACATATACTACTAGATAGCAATTTCATACTCTTAATAGACAACAAGGGCATATGTTTAATAGACAATAATAGCATGTATTTACTAGACAACAATTCATACCTTAAATAGACAACAATAGCGTATATATTAATAGACAGTAAAATCATGCATTTAATAGATAGCGAATTATATTTGTTTCAATTTCAAAGACACTGAATTATAATGTTTAAAGGACAATGATATATTGGTTTAGTTTTAAAAGATAGCGAATTCATATTTTAAAGACATGTTTCATTGATAGATTATTAAACGAACTATTTGTTGAATATAATTATTTTTAATGTGTACAGATTGATGTAGTCAAGCGTCACACCATGGAATAACTAATACCTATAAGAGAATATACTTCTTAGTATGCAAACATGGTGTAATTCATCAATACATTCTTCATTACACTAGCATTAGTATTGATTATGTTAAGTGCATATTCTAATTCTCTTTTTCAATGCAAAAAGGAAAACAAGTAGTTATTCGATAAACAGTAAACAAGAATCAGTTTAAGGAATGTATGAATTACATGGATTTAGGAAATTAATGTGAGATATGATTGGTTAAAGATTATATTCTTAGGCACCATTAACCATGTTGATGTAGGATTTCTTGGAATTTAAGGTGATGTATGATTGTTATAGTAGTCATATTTCCCTTACGTCGTGTCTTGTCGACTTCTTGTTGGGTTCTTGGGTTTAGTATTCATGTTCTTGACATTTAATTCAGTCTCCTAGTGTGAGGGATTTAGCTTGGGTTAAGGGTCTAAATATGTTATGTTGCGCCATAGTTATTGTCATGTCTATCACCTTGTGATGACATGATTCTTAATGACAGGATCATTGTGTTCCCGATGAATATATGTGAATGATGACCTGGCTGAAGTCTTGTGCTTCCCAATGTACGTGTTTTTTCGTTTTAATTGATGTTGGTGCCTGATTATGCAATGCCTCAACGTGTTTTATGTGTGCACCGTATAGGTTTCTAGTTATTGTTTGTGGAAGACATTGTGTCAGGTTGTTGATGTTGTTTTTTAGAGTGTAGGCGTTGTCTTGCTTGTGTCAGGCGGGTAGTCATTTTTATCTGTCTATTGATTATTGCATGTTTCACCGAGTTGCATATAGTTGTAAATGTTATAATATTCTATAAATTACTAAATCTCATATTGCGGTCCATTGTACTTGTGATACATAAGAATGACTATAAATGTGAACCCGTGAGTCCAACTCGCAAGTGAGCCAATTATTCTTCTATATTTGTATATGTGCATTTCATTTCCTTTGGTGCAATAGCTTAATATATATAGTTTTATGTGTATTTATAATCTTATAAAGGCAAGGGTGGAACTTATCAAAAGCATGCCATGTTAAAATAATAGTTTCATTATATTCAAAAGATTATAAAGTTATGCAAACAAGACTCATAATTAAACTAGAAAAGAATGGTCCCAATAATATCATCTAATCTATTTTTTTGATGATTATTTTCAAAATATGGAAAATAAATGCATACAATACAAATGGTTAGACTTTAAAAAGTTCTAACAATGACATTTAAAAAATTAAATATTTTTAAAGTGGAGACACAAATTTAGTTTTAAAAAATTAGTTATGTAGAGACAAAAATTTAATTTCAAAAATTATTCACTATTGTAATTTATTCTATTTGTACAGAAGCATGGAATGAGGAAGTGGTCTATCGGACTCATGATACATAAAAATGACTATAAATGTGGACTCGTGATACATAAGCATGACTATAAGCGTGACTATAAATGTGAACCCGTGAGTCCGCCAACCCTGTCACCATGTCACATCTATTTTATTCTACTATATTTGTATACCTGCATTTCATTTCCTTTGGTGCAATAGCTTAATATATATAGTTTTATGTATATTTATCATTTTATAAAGGTAGGGTGGAACTTATCAAAAGCATGCCATGTTAAAATAATAGTTTGATTATATTCAAAATATGATAAAGCTATTGGGGGGCATTAATAGAGAAAATATATAAATTTAGATTTATATTTATTATTAGAGTTTAACAAAAAATTAATACATATTAATAATAAATATGATATTTAATATTAATATGGACCTTAATAGGCTCTCGTATATGTATATGTTGGACCAGTCTAGTTGTTTCTTAGTGTGTGTTGTTCTAAACATGAAGTTTACAAAAGAGAAAATCATTGTAATTTTATAATTGTCTAAGTGTATTCATAAATAAAATGAAAAATAAAAATAAATATGAATAATTAATTGAATAAAATTAAAAAAAACATTATCATATATTAATAATGAATATGATATTTAATATTAATATTATATGATAGATATCATTAATTTTACTTTATAGTTTATTTATTAATATTAATATAAAATAGTATATACAAGTATATATTCATTTTAACTCTAGAGTCAAGAAGGATCAATTTCTAGGTACAAACGTTTATTCAAGTTTTGTATTATAAATGAGGTTTATACCTTGAAATATTTGATCCCTCTCCACACTAAAAATTCCCCATTAAAATGCATTTAGACATTCTATCAAAACAAAATCAAAATTCCAAAATTCCAAATTTACATTTAAAAACATTAAAAATAATATTGAATAAAATTTAAATAATTGTTTATACTACTCCTTAAGTAAAAAGTGTTATAAATTACTATAAATCTTGGTAAAATGTTGTAATATTCTATAAATTACTAATCTCATGTTGCGGTAGGTTCGTGATACATAAGAATGACTATAATTGTGAACCTGTGCAAATCTGTGAGTTTTCACATCTATTTTATTCTACTATATTTGTATACGTGCATTTCATTTCCTTTGGTACAATAGCTTAATATATATAGTTTTATGTGTATTTATCATCTTATAAAGGTAGCGGTGGAACTTATCAAAAGCATGTCATGCTAAAATAATAGTTTGATTATCTTCAAAAGATGATAAAGCTATGCAAACAAGACTCATAATTAAACCAGAAAAGAATGGTCCCACTAATATTATCTAATCTATTTTTTTTATGATTATTTTCAAAATATGGAAAATAAATGCATACAAGACAAATGGTTAGCCTTAAAAAAGTTCTAAGAATGACATTTACTTAATTTGTTTGAGAAGAAGTGGAAACACAAATTTAGTTTTAAAAAATTAGTTATTTCATTTGTTTGAAAAGTGGAGACAAAAATTTAATTTAAAAAATTATTCATTAATATAATTTATTCTATTTGTACACAAGCATGATAATTGATATATCCAAGTTTCTGTGTATTTATAAGAATTTTTATAATTAATTTTACTTAAGAAACCAACTTCATTGTGCAAACATGTCCAAGATTTTATGGATTTATAAGAATTTTTATAATTAATTTTACTTAAGAAACCCAACTCCATTGTACAAACACCTTATAGATTCATTCAATGATGTCCTCCAACTCCATTATACAAACACCTTATAGATTCATTCAATGATGTCCTCTCAAAGACATTGACAATGGAGATTATTGACCTTAACTAGTTTGTAGAATGCATTGTCACAATTGATGATGATACAACCTAATTAGTCATGATCAATTTAAAGCATTACAAAGTATTTTTTAAATAGTAAACTTAAGTTACTTTAAGTTATAATATAATGCATTTCCACCATTATTGGTTTTCTTAAGCATATATTGACATCAAGCATGCCAAATATACTTGCCTAACACACACAAATTTCCTATATAATACATAGAAAAGTCAATGGATTCATATATTAAAATCTTATTACCCCATGGATAAGCCTAGAAAGATTGAAATTCACTAACACAAAGTGAACCTAAATGAAAGTGTAGCGACCTCCTTGTTAAGACAACAACTCTTTAACATGTGCAAAAGTCCTTTTTTTTTTTTTTTTTTTTCGGGTTTAAGGTGTGTGCATGCGTGTAAAAAGGGATCAGACACACTAACTCTACGTCGCCTCCCGATGAATAACAAGATGCAACCACTATGTTCACAATAGGAAGAAAAGGGCGCACAACAAGTAGTTGCAAGCAATAAATGACCAAAGACATAAGGCGCACAGCAAGTAACTGCAAACATTTAACAACATACTGGGTTAGGTATCGTACAGACACATAAGGGAGAATCCATGGTAGTAGATTTACTATTTCTGCACAGGAAAGCAGGGCGTTTAATCTTAGTTCTCTACTCCGGAGAGAGAGAAGGTCAGATAGGCTACTGGCCGACTACTCAGGCAGAAACTAGTAATCTTCGTCAGGTGTGTCACAAGAGTGGAACCCTGCCTTTAAAGGGCCCGAGACTCTTGATACAGAACTGGATTCTTTACACAGAATAATCACACACCTAGACTTACATACTAAGGCTACATGGAGGTGTCTACATCTCGCCCGACAACTGACCAAGCAATAAAATGATTACAACCTCGTACAACACAAATTATATGAACCACACATCCTCTAGGAAGGCGTAAGTAAGAAGGACTCTGACAACGACAAAACATGGCAAAAGGGGGCATTATCTACAACTCAATTAGTATTAATTCCAGACCAATTTCTCCATATAGTTCCATTAATCAAGTGTTACCCAATCCACCTTGGAAAATAGTGTAAATTCAATTTATTTCTATTCCTTAGGTACTAACTCATAACAACAAATTGTGCTTAGTTCGAAGGAATTACATTTTGTTAACTGCTCCAACAATTTTAACCACGTTACCCTGGAATAAAAACCACGTCACAATCTTATTACAGTAACTCTGCAAATGACTTATCAATCTCCTTACAACTTGTATGTTTTTTTTTTGTTTGTTAATTTGTGCAGGACCTGCGATTAACCTGTGGCTTGAGAAACCGCGACTCAGGGGCATCTAAGCCGTCAAAATCACCCGGGGATCGCACCCGGCCTGAGCCACACCAACCCTTAACATGGTTGGATTTTTTTGTCCCCGCAGGTTTCGAACCGGTGACTTTAACATCACGGAGTGGCTAACACACTCTGTCACCCACTGTCCTACACCTCGGGGACCTTACAACTTGTATGTTACCAATACATAAAACTTCAATAATATTCCACAACAACATCTCATTTGATATTCTCATAACCTTGCAATAACTATCTATCACCTTACTTCATGTATGTTATTAATACAAAATTTACAATCACTTAA